>JADRCC010572402.1:0-15779 GCA_019843855.1 Hylomyscus alleni | reverse complement strand
TACTACTACTACTACTACTACTACTACTACTACTACTACTACTACTACTACTACTAATGTCCCCAAAGGACTAATGTGAGGGAGGTTATTTTCTCAATCAAGATTCCCTCTTCCCAGGTGACTCTACTTTGTGTCAGGTTGACACAAACTAACCAGCACAGCACCCCACTCCCGTCTGTGCTAGGGAGCGTCTGGTCTTGTGTAGGTAACTGACATTTTATAGCACTCCTCCCCAGCCTCCAGCCTTTATGTTCTTTCCACTCCTCCTTTGCAATGTTCCCTGAGCTTTGGAAAGGCATGGAGATCATGTGGCAATCCACCTGAGCTGTTTGACTTGCATCTTGCCTTTCTCAATGTGACACTATTTCCTCTTGTTTTCAGTAGAAAACCAACTCTGGCTCTTGTATTTGTTCTTCTGTATGTAGTATGTCCTTTCTCCAGCTATTTTAAGATGTATTTATTACCCCCTTGTTTCTTTTTTCCTTATATTGATGAAAGGGTTGTGTTGAGGCAGAGCAGCATGGCCAGAAGGTGTGGGGCAGGGGTTGCTTAATATACAACCACTAAGTGACATATACTGTTGAAATTTGAAATGTAATATACTAGAGCCATTAATGGAAACAGTCTAAAATTCATTTTAATGAAAAAAATAGAACTGCCATATGATCCTGCTCTCACACTCAAGGGTCTATGTCAGAAGGAAGAGAGATCACATACCAAAGAACCAAACTCCCATGTTCATGGACTTACCCACAGCACAGGGGAGATCGGGGTAGGGGCAGCCCAGGCTCCACCTGTGAATGAGGGGATAAAGACAATGTGGGGTATCCACACAGCAGAAGCTCTTCAGAATGAAAGAGGGACATCCTGTCCCTCATGACAGGGTGGACTCCAAGGAAACTGGCCAAGGGAACAAGCATGGCTCAGAAAGGGGGTTTCATTGCTATTGGGCTCAGCAAACTGACACATGTGGTATACTTTTCTGGACGTCTCCTCTCCTTGGGGTTCTTTGAGCTTCTTGCATTGTTGGCTTCACAGCATTCATCAAATTACAAAATATTCCTGCCATGTTTGTTTTTCAAATATCTTTTCTGCCCATTACATTTTGGAGGTATTTAACAGCTCCATGGCATACTACTTACTATTAAAATACTTTTTTCACTCGATCATATCACTATGAAAGTCTACAAATTCATTCGTCTTCATTTTCTTTTATTTTTTTTTCATTTTGAAATTTTCTTGTGTCCTCCCTGTTCCTTCTTGAATAAAATAAAACCCCTTATTTTTTAATTTTAGTTGTTTTACACAGACACACACACACACACACACACACACACACACACACACACCTCTCCTGTTGAGTCCATTCAGTGTTCATATGTATACATGTTTAAGGCTGACCACTTGGATTTAGATAACCTATTAGGGGACTCATCCCTAGAAAAAAATCATTCTCCACTGGCCTGGAGATAGAACCTGGTAAGACTTCCCCCAACCACATTGGCATGTCAGCTGGTACTGCTATTGTTAGGGTCTTACTTAGATGACAGCTTCTCTGGTGTATATAGAAGACACACTCTAGCACAGATATCCTGGTCTTCTGGTTCTTGCAATCTTTCTGCTCTTCTTCCATGAAATACCCTGAGCTTTAGGTGCAAGAATTGTGTTGAAGGTATACCAGCTGCAGCTGGATACTGTAAGGTCAGTTGTTTGCTGCTTTTTGACCAGTTGTAGCCTTCTGTAATGGCCTCTACTGACTGCAAAGAGCAGCTTGCTTCATGAAGGGTGTCCAATGGTCATTCTAATTAGCCTTCTCAAGAGGAGGAATTTCATGCCTGGTACTGTAAACATAGCCAACTACTCTAGGCCTAGTGAGGCCATGAACCCCAGAGAAAAGCCTACTGCTACCACTTTGCAAGGCAGCATAGTTTGTAACTGCTTTTTAAATACCTACAGGTGAGCGTAGCATCCTCCGTTTCTAACTGCCGTCAACCGCATTGGTGTTGCTTTTATCTCACTTGTAATTTCTACCCTCTAGAAATTCATAGAGGGCCGTCTGGTATCTCCCACATCTCTAGCTAGCGTTGTGAACATATGGATTCTTGTTTTAATGTCTTTTCAGGCATCTTTGCCTGCTGATTCGAACACTGTGTCAGTTCTGGGTTGGTTTGAATTGATTTATCTCCTCATGTGTTGAAATTTCCAGCTTCATCACATTCCTGACAACTTTTTATTGGACATCAGTCAATATGAACTGTCCCTAGGATGCTGGATGTATTTGTATTGCCATAAATATCACGGAGCTTCGTTCAAAGCAGCCATGTCCTATTGGGTCTTGCTTTTGCAGGTCTTTTTAGGTGTGTGTAAGCAGCAGAGAACACAGTGTTTCACGTACACTGTTGAGGCTAGTCTTAGGGTCGGTGTGACCTGCCCATATCCTCAAGAACCTTGAATAGTACAAACAAATGCTGCCCTTGCCTCTGGGGGAACAATGGGTCCAGTCTTCCAGCCGTGTTGGGGGAGGTGAGCTGGATTAGTCTGAGAGTCCTTTCTGTGGACCCTTGACTTTATATTCTGCACTTTCATCCGGTTTTTCTTCTCCTGGATGCCTCTTCCATTTCCTCCATACAGAAGGTCAGGCTGTACCCACATCCTTCTCAAAGGGAGTCTGCTAGGGTCTCCAGTGTGTTCCATCTCTTGGCATCTCTGTATTTCATATCACCTCATATCAATGTCTTTTAAGGCATGGCTTTGTACACACCCATAGCTACTGTTTTGCTGATGGTGTGGGCAGTGTGCTTTGTTTCTGCCATTTCATTATTTGGGAAGCAAAAGTCCCCTGTTTTGCATTTTCTCCATTAAAAATGTATTATGCTGCAAAAAAAAGATGATCAAATGTTGTCTCTTCACTTCAAATTCACAAGAATGGGGAAGAACTGCTTCCATGTAGGAGTGCTGGTGGGAGAGGACACAGCATGGCTCTGCTCTCAGTGCTGGGGACAGTCAAACCTGGGGTGACATGTGCTTCAACACATCACATGTGGCCCTGAAGACTCAAGTCATAAAAGAACTCCAGGCCTGCCAGGCTGCTGTCCAAGATGAGTAGGTAGGTAACCATAAGGCCATATTGGGGGACGGGGCTAGTACACATTGAAGCAGGATTGGCACATCTTGGGAAACTGAGTCAAGGGGTAAGATCTGAACCTGGAGTGTGTGGAAGAGCAAGATGGGAGACTGACAGAAATTTTCCCTCTGTACTTGGTTGGGTTGTCTCTGTGAGATGTAGCAACTTTGGCAAGTGCTCAACTCATGGTTATAGCGCTGCCTTCTCCTCTTGTCCCTGAGGGAATGGCAAGACATCCTTCAGCCCGGAAGCTGGGGCTCAAGGCTGGAAGGAGGAGGTGGGGCTCAAGGCTGGAAGGAGGAGGTGGGGCTCAAGGCTGGAAGGAGGAGGTGTGGAAAGGGGCAGACGGAACCTGGGGAAGTCAGGTCCCGGTGAGTTTCTTCAGTGTTTCAGATAGGTGGGTGGCAGAATGATATGCACACTGGCTACTACCAAGTCAGACTCCCACCAAAAGATGGCCCTGATGGCTAAGCAGGGTGGAGACATCTTTTCAGGTCACAGCTGGTTAACAGAGAGGGACTTTTGGTTCCTGTGTAGAGGAACGTAGCACCAGGGTAGGAGAGCCTGCCTGGAAAGGGTCTTCTCCTAGAAAAAAAGATTAAAAAAATAGGGCACGAGGTCTGCAGGATCATTGATCATTGTGACATAGAGTAGAGAGAGAACTGGGGCATGGGTGAGACCCCAGGAAAGGGTAAGGGGCGCCTGAGGTGTAACGATTGTAGGCAGGTTACGGGATGGGGAACATAAGTGAAAACAAGCCACATACCCTGTTTGAGACATGGTTTGTAAAAACTACATGTCACAAGTAGAGACTTAGATGGCTCTGAGTGGCGCTCGGAACCGTTGCAGGTGCTGCACAGTAAGATAGTGGCTCTGTGACTATTGATCTATTTTCAGGTATTTGTACTCAATTGCTTGGAGTGTAAATTAACGCCAATCTGTGAGACTTACTACAAAGTATTTCAGAAAAAATAAAAAAGAGAGATAGGGGGAGATTCAGGGAAAGAAAAGGTGGAGGGAAAAGGAAGGGATGGGAGGAGGAAAAAAAGGAAGAAAAAGGAAGAAAGGAAGATAGAGGAGAGAAGAAGAGGGATAGAGAGAGGGTGAACATTGTTCTAGATGAACCCTATCCAGAGAGTTGACATTTAGATGCCTGTGGGTCTGTGCCGTCCCTGTCCCCAAGGCCTAGAACATTCATTATTTCTATTCTGCACTGCTGAAACCAGGCAACCACCCAGGCTGGGGAGCTTGAGAGCCGAACATCTCAGAGGTGCTATGTCAGTACTGTATTAAAGAGTCAGAAGGACAATGAGAGTAGGCTTGATACATTCAAGGCCCCATTAACATCTCATCTTGATATCACTCATCCTTGTGAGACTACCTCCATTCTGCCTGAGCCCTGCAGCCTGTCTCCTGAACCACAAGCAAAGATCTGGAACTGTAGTTGGGCCTCCCCATCCCACAGTGGCCATGGATCATTACCAATTCTTGTAGTTTCCTTTGACTCTTTCTCCAGATGTGATGTACACAAGCATGGGGTAGGGGGTTAGAATGATTCTTTGTAATACTGAGCTATGTCCAGGTACAGTGCATCTGCTTCTGCTAAGGCCTTTTATGCACCTTCTAGAAATAGCGCCTATGCTAAGGGTGTAGACTCACTGTCCTAGAGTCTCTGAAAAGCTGTAGATGTCCGTCTTGGGTACACTAGGTTCCATCCAAGTGCTATGGCATGCCTAGACTCTGGTAGGTGGCTAGCACTGTAAATATCTCCCATCACCAGATTGAACCTTATCAGTTAATGCTCTTCAAAAGTGATCTTTAACTTTAAAAGAGCTCTGGGGAAGTTGTGGAGGTTGTAGTGTTCACACAATGTACTGTATCTTGCCTTGGTGAAGATCCACACACATGATCTAAGGAACCTTAGTGTTCACCCTGGGCTTTCTCTCTTTAAGAATGTTTACTGGTGGTTGGAGAGATGGCTCAGCAGTTAAGAGCACTGGCTGCTCTTGCAGAGGTCCTGAGTTCAATTCCTAGCTCACAATCATTTGTAATGAGATCTGATGTGCAGGCATATATGCAGACAGAACACTGTACATATAATTAATAAATAATATTTAAAAAGAATGTTTATTGAACTTGGTGGTAGTAGCAACGTCTTTAATCTCAGCACTTGGGAGGCAGAGGCAGGTGGATCTCTGAATTTGAGGCTAGCCTACAACTACAGGGCAAGTTCTGGGACAACGAGGCCTACTCAGAGAAACTCTGTCTTAAAAAAATTAAAAAAAAAAGAATTTTTATTGAGTGTTTTAAAACTGAGCTTGTATTCACCTGCCAGCCTGTCTGTAGAGTGGACAGTGTGGGTGAAGTTAGTGGGGACCAAGAGGACCTCAAGTGAAGGTCACCTTGGAACAGCCACCTCACAGCATGCCCATTGATACCTTGTTGTGCACAAAGTGAAGCGGTCTTGGATTTGTTTCATATTTACTTGTTGGCATAATGAAAAAAGATCTTAGGTCTATGCATGGACACATGGACTTGCTGGAATAAAACAGTAAAACCTGCCCAGATGTTGGCAGTCCTGAAACTGCAGATGTGACCAACTCACCCTAAACTCAGTCTGTTCCAATCTCTAAGTATTTACCAGCTGGGAGAACCTTATATGGGACCTCAAAACTCAATGAAGGGGGCTGGAGAAATGTCTCAGCAGTTAGGAGCACTAGCTGCATCTCTAGTGGTCCTGAGTTCAAGTCTCAGCACCTGCCACACCTACCTGTAAATCAAGTTCTAATGAATCCACAACACCAGGCATGCAAGTTGTACACATACATATGCATGCAGGCAAAATACCCAAACACATAAAATGAAACAAATCAATCTTTAGTTTGGCAATGGTAGTTCATGCCTTTAATGCCAGCACTTGGGAAAAAGAGAGAGGCAGGCAGATTTTTGTGAGTTTGAGGCCAGCCTGGTCTACAGAGCAAGTTCTAAGGCAGTCATAGTTACATAAAGAAACTCTGCCTCAAAATCAAACAACAAAACCTAGAAACTCAATGAAAAAAATCCATTCTATTTGCCAGTTAAGAATTGGGGGTCCATGGCACCCAAAATATTAAGAGTAAACAAGAAAATTAACTTACATGGCATGGTACCACATCCTTTTAGTGCCAACACTTAGGAGACAGAAGCAGGTCGATCTCTGTGAGTTTCAGGCCAGCCTATTCTACATAGAGAGTTCCAAGCCAGACAGTTATAGACTGAGACTGTCTTAAAAGGTTATACAACTTGTATTGGCTGTTTTTGTGTGTCAACTTGACATGTGCTAGAGTTATCACAGAGAAAGGGGCTTCCCTTGAGGAAATGCCTCCATGAGATCCAGCTATAAGGCATTTTCTCAATTAGTGAAGAAGGGCAGGAGGGCCCATTGTGGGTAGTACCATCCCTGGGCTAGTAGTCCTGGGTTCTGTGAAAAGCAAGTTGAGCAAGCCAGGAGAAGCAAGCCAGTAAACAGCACCCCTCCATGGCCTCTGCATCAGCTCCTGCCTCCAATCCTCCAATCCTGCCCTGTGTGAGTTCCTGTCCTGACTTCCTTTGCAAAGTGGGTTTTAAGCAATGGGTTACACTTACACAGCAATGTGGAAGTGTAAGCTGAATAAACCCTTTCCTCCCCAACTTGCTTCTTGGTCATGATGTTTTGAGCAGGACTAAGACACAACTGGACTTAAACAGCCAAAAAGGTAGAGTATCATCATGAGGCAATGTGTTGACACATACCCCTGTAGAGGGATGGCAGAATAGCTTTGCCCAGCCAGAGGCAGGTGAGCTCTTGGTACCCATAGCCCAGTGGGCATAGCTGAGGATGAAGCTCTAGGGATGGGTCAGTTAGGCCTCTTCTCTCCATGGCAGCATGATATGTCCCCAAGGTAGAGGTGCAATGGGGAAGGAGCAGGAGGCCTGGCTGGCCTAGGAAGCTGGGTGTGGCCTAGATGCTTCAGGACCACTGAGATATGGGACATCGAGGCAAAGAAGCAAAGCCCTGCCTACTTTAGTCAAACTTTGTGTGTGATTCTGGGTCTACCTAGAGTGTTCAAAATGGAGTAGAAATAAAGGATGTCTCTTTATCGTTGTGAGAGGTGGAGGAAGTCTCGTCCTCTGATTGGTGGACACCTATAGATACTCTTTGCGACTGATTCAGCACAGGTCTTACCTTTCCCTTTAGGGACCTCCCATGTGAGGTATACCCAACACTCTCTGTCTTGAGTGACCAGTGAAGCCCTCCCCAACACCACATATTTATAAGTCTAAATGGGCCCAACCCTAGAAGACAAACCCTTGCAGGCCTTTCTCAGGCATCCTGTGGCTTCACCTCCTGTTTGGTTCAGAAAGGCTTTTATCTGGCTTCTACTGTTACTCTCTTTTATTTACCTTTTGCAGCGATGACTGTCAGAATTCTTCTCACCAGCTTCCCCACTGTCTGTGGACTTGACCTATTTCTTACTAGGAAAACAAAACAAAGTAAAATAAAGTAAAAACCACCTACTACTTAAACACAAATCCTTCATCCTTTGTGTCTAGGTGTGGAACACATGCCCGTGTGCGCGTAGGGTCTGCGCAGGTGCCAGTGAAGGTCTCTGTGGATTTCAGAGGTGGATGCTGGGTTCATCTATCAGTTTCTATCTTATCCCCTTGAGACAGGGTCTCTCACTGAACCTGAAGCTTGTGTTTTGGATCGACTGGTTGGCTAGCATGCTGCAGTAACCCTGTCTGTACTTCACTGCCAACCTCCAGTACTGGGGTTCCTGGGCTATGGTTATAGTTGGCGCAACATGGGTGCTGAGGATGTGAGCACAGTCCTCATGCTTGTTCAGCAAGCACTAATACCCAACGAACCCTCCCCTCAGCTCTCAATGCTTTATTCTTCGTTTTTCTTCAGCACCCCAAGCGATTTTACATACATAAGCTTGCTCAAAACCATTTCAGCCCCAAATCAAAATCGAATTTATCCAGATTTCTACAACATTAACTAAATGTCTTAATTATTCTCTGTTTTCTTTTGATACTTGTCCATGCACAGGGATAATCCCTGCATATCACACATTAATTTTGTATTATTCTTTTCTACTTAATTCCACAGAAAGAATCATCTTCATTTTTCCTCTGTAATCTTTCTAATCTGTTTTTGTTTGAAATTTTCTGAGCAAAAGACAAAAAGTATTTATTATTTAAAACCCTATCAGTTAAAAGTAATTACAAGGGGTTCAAAAGATAAAAAAAGTATTTATTATTTAAAACCCTCAGTGTTAAAAAAGCAATTACAAGGGTTTCCCACCAAGATAGTGTAGCAATCCCAACTAGAAACCCTCTGCACCCCTAGCCTATGAATAATGAGAAAACTCAAGGCTTGGCCTATATCTGTAAAGTCAATCTGTCTATCCTTGTGTCCTGGACAACTGCTGAGCATGGTGCACTCCAAGTGCTAGCTATTCTGAAAGCCCAGAGGCAGGCACAAGAGGACAAGTGGGCTTTTTGACCAGTAATATTGATCAGAACCTTTCATGGTAGGATTGTAGCTAAACCACTGCCTGTAGCCAGGGACAAGTGGTTCTCAGGAGGGACAAGTGACAATGACTTACTGTGAACTAGGGAGAGTGGTCTGGGGACATGTAGCCCTTGGACACCAGAGGAGACAGGCTCTTTTTGAAGGGCTCGAGGCCAGCCTCTAAAGGCATTCCAAGTGAGCCAAGATGTCTGCAGATCCCTTGCAAGTGACATGAATCTGATACGGCCCAGATCCACATTATGCTGAGGGCAGTGGAGAAGTGCTATCCCTACACAGGAGCAGGAAGGGAGAAGAGGAGAAATGGTTTTAATAAAGGAAAGCAACCCAGCAATTCTCTGTAGAGGAAATCTTTTGTGCAATGTGTGGAAGCTTCACCTGTCAATAAAAAACTGTTGGCCTATGAGCTTAGGGAGGTGGGAGTTCCGGCATAGAGAGAGGAGTTCTGGGATAGTCAGAGGCATGAGAGGATCCACCCCAGAGTTCTGAAAGAGATGCTCAGAGGAACCTGAGGGAAAGGTAATCAACCATGTTGTGGGGCTTAGAATAGAACAAACAGGTAATTGAGTTATGAGGTAGTTGGGGAACAGGCTCAAAGTAATTCATATATAATTCAGTCTCAGAGTCATTTATTTCTTGAACTTGGGTATGAGTGGAAAGCCAGTGGTTACAGTGGAGCAAGGCATAAACAGAAATATTTCTAAGAAATATGATCAACTCTTTTGAGGACTCCAAACTCATAGTTGGGAATGGGAGATATTGAGGGCTTCTACACTTCCTCCTGCTTCCCTCTCCAAAGAAGAAGGCAAGAGTCGGGACAGGAAGCCATTGAGGAAATTCTTTAAAATCTGTGATGAGGATGCTGAGGTGTGGCTCTTCACAGTTGTTGGCTTCTGCGGGGTGGGGGTGGAAAAAGACTCTATCTTTGGAGAGATGGCCACTAGGAGTTTAACTGGGCTCAAATGAGTATATGGGCAAAGGAAATTGAGCTTGGTATATCTGGAGTAGGGATTGGGGGAGAGAGTGGACCTGGAGGGAATGGGAGGAAAGTGTAGTCAGGATCATTGTGTGGGATTCCCAGATAATCAATAACAATATTATGTTGAAAAAAATAAATAAGTATGGCCAACTGAACTAACTATTGGGATGTATGTCATCTCAATTTAAAAATTACTCATATCTTCCTCATATAAAAACAAATACTTCAGACTAATTATATAGTATGAATGCATATGTGTATGTATGCACATGTGTGTTGAAAGAGATAATTAAAGATAAAATGTACACAGTAATTGAAGATGACAACAATAACAATAACACACACAAACACACAAAGCAACAACAAAAGAAACAAACAAACAACAAACAAACAATCAAAAGAAAAGCCACCTGGGATAAAATTCTTGAGCATAGTTTTGAGGAAAATATGTTCTAGAAATCAGCTCTTGTGTAACTCTAGGTGCTTGAGTGAGTCACAGAGAAGATCGAAGAACTGGAAAGCAGCTTGAGGGGAAATATCCCAAATATTGCAACCAAGGGTTGAAACAGTGTCTTTCCATTTAGCAAAGGCAAAGATCTACATATTTAACTTCAAAGGGAAACCACTTTGATGAATTTTAAATCACAGATGAGATCTGGTTATACAATTCCTGAAATAAGTAGGAATTTCAAAAAATTTTAAAGGATTTTAGCATCTTACAATTTTAAAGGGTTTTAACTGTCTTCAAATTTCCCACATGATTGACACTCATGAATTGAGTCATTCTTCCGACAAACAGCAAGAGATGAACTCTCAGCTGCTGCTTGGTCAGAAGTTAACCTTTTAAGATTTACATGTAGAGCAGAGTGACTCTGGATAGCAACAATATACATTTAAAAGGAAAAGGATGCTTCTATCACAAGGAAATGGTCAGTATTTAAGGAGGTACATGACAAGATTCTTATACATGTGTACAGCATTTGTGTTGATTAAAATTCAAATCCAGGGGCTGAAAAGGTGGCTCAGTGGGTAAGTGCATGGTGCTCTTGCAGAGCATTCAAGTTTAATTCCCAGTGTTCCTATTGAATGGCTCACAATGGCCTATATCTCCAGCTCTAGGAGATCTGATGCTCTCCTCTGGGCTTTGTAGTCGCTTGTAAATTTTATATATAATCATACATACATAATCATACCCTATTATATATTATATATATAATATATATAATGTATGTTTCAAAATGTACCATATAACTAGTTCCTGTCCTTTTAAAATAAATCAAATGTAAAAGAAATTCATTACAAGAATGTCTCCATTTCCAAAACACTGGGATACTAGACATGTACACTCCCTTGAAACCAGAACCTCCTGCATGCTAAGCAAGAACTCTACTGACTGAGCTACAGCCCCAGCTCGTCTCTTAATTTTTAATGGATGTAAGCAGTTTGTGAATTATGAGTAGGTTTTCTTTCTCATGTTTTTCTGTGATCTTGACATTTTTAACATTGAAAAACAAATTTCAAACTCTCATTAGTAGTTAAGGAAATCTCTCTCTCTCTCTTTCTCTGCAGCACCTTTGCAGCTTGGTCAAGAAGTCAGTAAATGGACGCAGAATGGTTCTATTCTATTCTATTTCATATGTTTACTAAATAATATAAATATCATGCAGCCTTTGACTACAGTTACTGAGAAAGTCTTTAAGTCTTAACGTGAGGTAACTTAGTTCCTTTGATTTTATTGTGTTCTTTTACGTGTTTGTGTATATGTATATGCATGCTCTTGAGTCTGAGTGTGTATGGGTATGTATGCACATTTGCATTTGTTCTCATACTTGAAGGCTACACCTTAACAATTTTGAATGTCATCCCTCAAGTCATTTACTCTGTTTCTTTTTAAACATTTAATTGTGTGTGTGTGTGTGTGTGTTTACTAATGTGTATGTGTATATATTGGTGGCCCAGAAGGCCAGAATGGGGGATGGTCCTTCAGAAATGGTGTTTCAGGCAGCTGTAAGGCTTCCAACTTGGGTGCTGGGGACCCAATTAAGGTCCTTTGGAAGACTAGTATACTTTCTCTAGCCCCTATCTTGTGAGACAAGGTCTTGTACTAGCTGGAGCTGACCAAATAGAGTAGGTTGGCTGCCTGGTGAGCCCCAGGGATCTCCCTCTTCTTGCTTGCACTAGGATGAAAATGCACCACCATAGCTATTTTGTTGTGGTGAATGTTGTCTTAATATGGGTCCTGGAGAACTAAACTTTGAGCCTCATATCCAAACCCTTTATCAACTGGGCTATTATCTCCAATCCCTTATTCTGTTTCTCTCTTTCTCTCCCTCACTCCTCTATGCTTTGGGTCCTCTGTTAACTTATACAGGTTTTAGAATCATGCACAGGAGCGCATTTGGGCAAGTAGTTAAAACTTATGTATTAAACTACCAATAATTTTTTTTTTTTTTTTAGAAATTAGTGTCTTTATGATGTTGAGCCTTTGAGTCCTTACAGGAAGAGGACAGACATCTCTACTCATTCAAGCTCCTTGATTTCATTTCATTAATTGTACTTTTCAGTGTACAGTACTGCATGTGTGTCGGTCCCCAACAGGCATTTTATATTTTTGATGTTTTCATGGATGAAATTTTCCATGATCAGTGTCTGCTGGTCCACTGCCAGTATGTGGAAATGTGATATGTTTTGTATACATGTCTTATATTCTGCAACTCTTAAAGCCTTTTTGTACCTTTTTTTTTTTTGTTGATCATGAATGCCTCCAGTTTTTGTACACCAAACAAAGGATTTATTACATCTCCTCTTTTGAAAGATGATTTCACTGGAGAAAGACATCCATGCTGACCCTGGCTCTATTGAAGAAGCGGCTCTCCTCAGGGGAGAAAGAGGGAGGCTCTGGTGATGGATCTGCTGTCTGCCTGATCGTCATCTTTTGTGTGTGACGTGACATCTTTCTTTGACAGCTTGAAGCTTTTTTTCTTTATGGGTGATTCTGAAAATTTTGCAGACTATAGACCTCATGGTTTTCTTACATCTTGAGCTTTAGAGTTTAGTGAGCTTTTTGAATTTATGAACACACAATCTTTATAAAATACACAACTCAGCTGTTACTCATGCAAATGCAAATTTATTTCTGTTCTCTCTCTCTCTCTCTGGAAAATTCCAGTGCACACATCTCAAGCTGTCTCTAAACTCAGAGAGGCTCTGCCAATATGTCTGCTTTGTTTTGTGGAACATTTCTGTTGCTGTGCCTTCCACTTCACTAATGTTTTCTCTGACGTTATCTAAACTGCACTGGCCCCCTTTAAGGTATATCCTACCTCATATATTGAGAGTTTATCTATAGTTTCAGTATTTGACATTTTATTCAATAACTTTTAAGTGACTCCCACATCGCCACGTAACACATAGTCTTAGTATTTTGAACATATGGTACAGAGTTATGACACTAACTTCACGTACTTGCCTGTCAGTTCTAACAACTGTGTCATTGATAGGTTGGTTTCAGCTGATTTTCTTCCCCATTTTGGGCTGAGACGTCCCAATGCTTTGCACATTTGGTGGGTTTTGGTTGGGTGCCAGGCATTTATGAATTTTACCTAGTTGGATGTTGAATACTTTATATTCACAAATAATTCTTGAGATTTGTTCCGAAACACAATTGCGCTACTTAGAAACAGCTTGGCCTCTCGGGAGCTATGTTCCCTACATCTATCAGCTGGGAACAGAACCATTAGACTGTGGCTTTTTTCCCCTTTTTACTGAGGCTGACCTTTATGGGTTAGCCACCCCCAAACCTAGGCAGTTTCCATATGTCTAGTGAGAATGTTGCTGGGTGAGTTTAGGGTGATGCTCTCTCTTACCTTTAGGGTGTTTGTTTTCTCATGTGTGTAGCTTCCGTGGGTGTACACACAAATCCACAGTCTGCTGCATGTTACTGTTCTAGAAACTTTTGGGCTCCCTTTCTGTCTCTCTTTGGTTTCCAGTCCTCCTGATTATTTGCTTTGACCTTAAATTGGCTCCATACTAGTCCCAGAGAGGCCTCTTACTCCAGATGGTTCCCCCCTTATTAACTGTGGCTGGAAACTGCACACAATGGCTACAGGATAGTCCCCCATCTGCTTCAGGCTCTCAAGAGACTTTTCCCTAGACTCTCTGGCATCCAGAGTTTTGAAACCCATTTCTTACATATATCTCATTGGAGTTTATTGTTTCAGACAAGAGGTTGAATCTAGTCCCATTTACTCCAACTCAGTCAGAAGTGAACAAGAACAGCTTTTAGTATTGCTGTGTGTGTGTGTGTGTGTGTGTGTGTGTGTATGTGTATGAGAGAGAATGAGTGTGTGAAGATCTGCCTACTTTTTTGTTTTTAAATACTTATTGGGTTGGGTCACACCAAATAAGGCTGTTTCACCAGTGAACCCTAGGGATCCTTCTGTCTCCATCTACTCAATGTTATGTAACAAGCATATGCTGCTATGCCCACTTTAAAAAAATGTAGATTCTAGACACTGACTTCAGGTCCCTGTGCTTACAAAGCAAACACTTGACTGACTAAAACATCCCTCTAGCCTTAATACTGAAGTTTTAGAGATGATAATACATTACTAATTTATTCATGAGTCATGTGACCATCAATAACTGACTGAACAAATAGACAGTCAGGCAAACAAAGACAGCTCTGTTCCAGAATTTCTAGGGTGATGTTTAGATTCTCCATATCCATGACACACAGATCAGCACGCTCCCCACATCTCTAAGGGAGGGCTGGACTCAGTCACTGTGTCATAAAGTTCAAAAGGAAGTAGAAAGAACAGATCTTCAGTAGAGAGTGGTAGCCAGCACTACCCATCCAGTACACAAAGTCATCTCTAGTTTTGCCACTGGGTTTCAATGGGCCTCAGAGGTAGTGGGAAGGAGAAGGCATTTCCCACCAGGTGATAATGACTCTTCTAGAGTATATTAACCTGGGTCTGTACATGAAAGAGATGGTAGCCAGGAGCACATTCAGGGACAGGCTACAGGTAGCATGGCTGATGCTCCCCCAGGCCTGGCAAAGTCACAGAAACAATAAAAGTGAAGAACTGCAGGTCAGAGCAGCCTGGAAGAGGGATGTGACAGCTGAGCCTGATGTGGGATTGAAGATTAAATACTAGAACAGAAGCAGTACTTTGCATGGGAGATGGTGAATAAGCTGGACTTTTATTTGAAGAGGGAAGGGGGGCTGAAATTAAGACAAGATGGCACCACAGGAAGGAAGGACAGATGGACAAATGGACAGACAGAAGGAAGGAAGAAAGGTTGATTCTTTAGTTATTGAATCATCTGCTTGTGCAGATCACCATTTTCCTTTCTTTTTCCAGTATATAAAAATCAATTTCAGATGGATTACAGGTCTAAATGTGAAACCAGAAAGCTTTTAGACAGAATCACAGGAGTATATCTTTGCAAGCTTAATGTAGGCAGATTTCTAAAAAATCACGCCATCTCTGAGAAAGGGGACAACTTGGGTTATTTTCAAACTAAACTATCAGAACATATAAAGGCAACTGGCAGAAATGGAAGTATTCATAAATAAATAAATAATAATAAATAGACTCATGCCCAAAGTATAGGAAGAATTCAAATTAACAGAGGAAAAGGTAACCCACCAGCACTTGTTACACCAAAGGCCTGTCCTGGCTTCCACTGGATGTGGAAACCTTCAGCGAATTGTACTCTTCTCCAAACAGTGGGAAAAGTGTGGAAGCAGAGGAGTTAGGGAGGAGGATGCAGAGCGACCCGTTTCATGTCCTCCCAGCTGCTGAGAAGCTGATCTGGCTGTGTAAACCAAGCTGGCCTAACTTTCCATCCGCTGCTTCCGCATCCAGAATGCTGGAAACAGAAGGATAATATGCCCAACTCTAGGAATGTGTTTAGAATGAGCTTCCACACGGGTCTTTGTATCCAAAAACACAGAAACACAGAAGTTGGCGTCAATCTATGCAGGAGCAGGTGCTAAGAGCAAATGAGCCAGTAAGCCAGCTTGGCAGACTCCTGATTCCGCTTCAGGTGAGACCTTGAACAGATCTTGTAGCTTCTCTGGTCATTTCAGGTGTGAATTTAAAAAAAAAAAAAAA
>JADRCC010572395.1:0-13856 GCA_019843855.1 Hylomyscus alleni | reverse complement strand
GGTGGTCCTATGAAGTGGAAGTATCCACATTTATAGGCACAGTTCATATTAGTATTAGTAACAGACACTACCATTGGCTGCGCTTCAACATCTTGGCTATTGTGGTACTTATATTTGGATGACAAGAAAGCTGGACAAGGGAGGGAGGTGTGGGCCTGATGCTCAGGATTGGTGGAGCCAAAATTCTAACTCCACAGCCTCAAATGTACCCCCTGTCATTGGGCTGGCCTGTGTTCCACAGATAATTATGGAAGAAGTTAAAAGGATTGCTCTAGCTACTTGTGTAGCCCAGCTTGCCTATTGTCTGAGTCCCAGGGTATTTGCTTTATTGTATTGCTTCTGTTCAGTAATGCCTTTCCACTGCCTTGTATATGCCCACCTCTGTATACACCCAACCATGTGCTTTGTAGAAGCTTGGAGCTGGTTCTCAAGTCACCATGCCCCCTTCTCCTCCAGTCTGGGTGAGCACTTGGCGTGCTGAACTGTCAGGACAGTGTGAACAAGAGTGAGTCTCTACAGACAGGAGCTTACTGTGCGTTTCTATGTACAGCCAGTAAGGTGTAACTAATACTTCATTTTCTTTCCTCCTGCTTCAGAGGACACGCTATGCTGTATTTTAGCATTGCCCACAGGGACTTGACCAGACCAGGGCAGTGAGGGAATGAAGGAAAGACAAATACACATAGCTACATAGACAGAAAAACTGGCATTGAGTAGAGTGGTCTTTCTGATGGAGAAACTGCAGCATGCTGGAAGCCAGTATGCTTATTATACACAATTAAACAGGGGTGTGGGGTGGCATATAGCTCAATCAAGGAGGCAGGGCTTATGGTATACAGCTGAGCCAAGGAGACAGGGTTAGATAATCTTTGTAGGAGCAATCTCTGTAGGGGAACAGTCTTCAGGCTTTAGAGATCCTAGGGGAGAAAGGTATGGTGAATGTTTACTGCACACACTGTCAATGTATCTCCAAGGAAGCCCTTGCTGTCTCGATGAGCCTTACCCATGTGCAGCTTCGCCACTGTTGCGGGGCTTGAGATGTGCCTTGGCAAGCCTGTGCCCGTGCCAGTAGCCCTTAGGCTTCCTGTGCCCTTCACAACCCTACCTGGACTTTCATCGCCTGCCATCTTTTCACAGTGGCATCATCTTATCAGCCTGACTTAGCAGTGCTAGGATGCTTGCTGAGGGAGGAGGAAGTAGGTGAGACATCGGAGCCAGTGTGGACTCTGAGATCATACTCGACATCCATGCACTTCCTATCCATGGAAGAAAACCATTAAAATACCCATTTTACCTGTTGGCCTAGCTTTAGTAAAGTTTCTTTTATGAATGTAGAAGCCCTTTGATTTGGAGCATAGAGGTTCAGAATTGAGAGTTCATCTTGGTAGATCATACCTTTGATGAATATGAAGTGTCCCTCCTTATCTTTTTTGATCACTTTGGGGTGGAAGTCAATTTTATTCGATATTAGTATGGCTACTCCAGCTTTTTTCTTGGGACCATTGGCTTGGAGAATTGTTTTCCAGCCTTTTATTCTGAGGTAGTGTCTGTCTTTGTCACTGAGGTGGGTTTCCTGTATGCAACAAAATGTTGGGTCCTGTTTACGTACCCAATCTGATAGTCTATGTCTTTTTATAGGGAAATTGAGTCCATTGATATTAATAGATATTAAGGAAAAGTAGTTCTTGCTTCCTGTTATTTTTGTAGTTGGAGCTGGAATTCCGTTCATGTGGCTATCTTCTTTTATTTTTGCTGTAAGATTACATTTTTGCTTTTTCAGGGATGTAGTTTCCCTCCTTGTGTTGGATTTTTCCATTTAGTACCCTTTGGAGGGCTGGATTTGTGGAAATATATTGTGTGAATTTGGTTTTGTCATGGAATACTTTGGTTTCTCCATCTATGGTGATTGAGAGTTTTGCTGGGTATAGTAGTCTGGGCTGGCATTTGTGTTCTCTTAGGATCTGTATGACATCTCCCCAGGATCTTCTAGCTTTCATAGTCTCTGGTGAGAAGTCTGGCGTAATTCTGATACGCCTGCCTTTATATGTTGCTTGACCTTTTTCCCTTACTGCTTTTAGAATTCTTTCTTTGTTTTGTGCATTTGTTGTTTTGACTATTATGTGGCAGGAGGAGTTTCTTTTCTGATCTAGTTGATTTGGAGTTCTATAGGCTTCTTGTATGTTCATGGGCATCTCTTTCTTTAGGTTAGGGAAGTTTTCTTCTATAATTTTGTTGAAGATATTTACTGGCCCTTTAAGTTGGAGGTCTTCACTCTCTTCTATACCTATTATCCTTAAGTTTGATCTTCTCATTGTGTCCTGGATTTCCTGGATGTTTTGGGTTAGGAGCTTTTTGCATTTTGCATTTTCTTTGATTGTTCTGTCCACATTGTTTATGGTATCTTCTGCCCCTGAGATTCTCTCTTCTATCTCTTGTATTCTGTTGGTAATGCTTGCATCTATGTTTCCTGACTTCTTTCCTAGGCTTTCTAACTCCAGAGTTGTCTCTCTTTGTGATTTCTTAATTGTTTCTACTTCCATTTTTAGGTCCTGAATGGTTTTGCTCAATTCCTTCACCAGTTTGTGTTTTCCTGCAATTCCTTAAGGGATTTTTGTGTTTCCTCTTTAAGGGCTTCAACTTGTTTTCTTGTGATCTCCTGTAGTTCTTTAATGGCTTGTACCTCTTTACCTGTATTCTCCCGTATTTCTTTGAGGGAGTTATTCATACCCTTCTTAAATTCCTCTAGCACCATCGTGAGGTATGATTTTCATCAAAAAAGATGCCAAGTATTTAAAAAAGGGGCCAAGTATTTTTTTTTCCTCAAGGATTATGTCAAATTTGTGTGGTCACAGGGGATGCCGGTAGGTGTGTCTTATTTCTAGATACATGAAAAAGCACAGTGGAGAAACAGTGAAAATTTAAATTGTTCAGACAGAATTATTTATTCGGTTTAATAGACATTAAGCAACCCTCTTTAATGTGACCATTGGGTCAAACCCATCACTGCAGCTGCCGCTGTGGCTGGATGGTATGCATTTCAGGAGGGGCAGCATCGGCTATTCAGAGATGGACATTGTGCCGGAGGAACCAGGTTCAGATCCCCACTATGTCACTTGACATGTAATCTTCTTAGCCTTCTAGAATGCCTTTCTTCGAAGACAGGGAAGAAAAGGATACTGCCTTGAGGAGCCAGTGATACCCTGCAGGTAAATACTCAACACAAAGCCTGCCCTGTACCTAACTCTCAATAAGCTCCTCACTACTAGTTGATGCTATTTAGAGATAAAACTGGTTCCCAAGAGGGCACAAAACAATAGAAGGGACAGGGAGGTGGCATGATGGAGGAAGGAAGAAGTCAAGAACTCACCGATCCAAGCTGGGTGGCATGTGAGAACACTCCACTATTGAGATAAACTGGGATTCAAAGGTAATTGAGCCCCGATGGTGAAAATGGCTGGAAGAAGGGATGACATTCCAAGCCAGGGACAGGGTGAACAAGAACATGGGCATCGTCAAGAATTCCTCATGGCATATGTGGCTGGAAAGGGGAGGGTGAGAGCAAGGGGTGGAGCCCTGATGTAATGAGTGTTGAAGAACACATTCTAGAGTGCATTGCAAGGATGGAGTTGTTGAAATGATTGTATCACTGGAGAGTGGTCCAGAGCTTGCTTTTCTTCTCTGAAGGTATTGATGATTTGACTCCATTACCTACAGGACAAGTTAAGTTCCAAACCACAGTTTCATCTGCCTTTACAACATGCAAGGCTGTGGTAGAATATAGGCCCCTGATAGTTAGTCACTCCTGAAGATGGCTTTGGAACACTTGTTTGGCCTAAGACAACATAGTGTGAGTGTGGCTTTCTTAATGTTTTAAAGTAGATTTTATTTTCTTTCAGGTTTGCTTAGGCTAACAGATTTTTGAGTCTCTTGCTATTGAAAAGATAGTTTGTTCCCTTCCCCAAAGGACCATGTGTGTCCTGCCATGAGGGGGCAATGTGAGGAAGTACTAAGGTCAGGCAGGGGCAGAGGAAGCTGGAAGAAAAACTGGGGAGAACTTTTGCTCTGAGTTTTCAGAGAAGGAACATTTGAGTCAGGGTAAGCGGGCTTAGGAGTACAGTGAATAGTTTGAGTATTTCCAAGAGTGATCAGGAAAAGCAGAGGAACTGGCCCTGGTTGCTTGGTACCTGGTCTTAGAAAAGAGAGAATGGAGATCCATAATTTGTGTGCCTAATGGAGGAGGGGGGGTGAGAGCAAAGGTTGGAGCTCTGATGTACTGAGTGTTGAACAACACATTATAGAGCACATGACTGTAAGGATGGAGTTGTCGGAATGAATGTGCCTTTCTAGATGCCAGCCATCTCAGCCCCTGGAGGGAGTGGGCCTGGGGTGGGTGGTGTGCAAAATGTAAGGCTCACTAATTATCTTCACTAGGAGTGGGCTAGGTTCTCTGTGATCAGCCAGGCTCCAGATGGCAGAACATCGAAAATACTGAAAACAGAAAGAGTCTAAATAATATTATATGTTCTTGGTAACCCAAGGGAATTGTGTTCTCCAGGACTTTAGGTGCTGATATGTCTGTGACTGAGTCAGTCGGGCATGCCCAGTGGATCCTATGCACAACGCTTTAAAGGTGCAGTTGGGAAGCTTTCAGACCGGTGGACACTTTCAGATGATGGGTGTTCCCTGTCCCTTTCTAGTGCCATGCTATATGCATTTCTTTTATCTGTTTGTTCTTAAATTGTATCCTTTTGAACGAATTGCTAACCACATGTAAAACGTCTTCCTGAGTTCTGTGAGCAGTTCCAGTGAATTGCTGAGGAAGAGCATGGCTTACAGGCACCATTACTGTACTCCTGGTATATATAATCCTGTGTATTACTGGTAGCAAAATCAGATGGATGCAAGTGTGGTTAATGTCAAGACCCACTGCTTGGAAACTGCACCTGAAATAGCAGACCGTCTAGCCAGTCTATCGAGACAAGTTGTTAACCCATAGAACATCTATCCCCAGACAGATAGCATCAATTAGAACTGAGTTCAAATATGAGCACACATTTGGTAGTCACAGAAAACTGGAGGATTGCATGGTGTGGAAACACACACACACACACACACACACACACACACACACACACACACACACACACCCCTTTACTGCAAAGCTGTGCAGTTTTGGTTATATGGGTGTGGATTGCAGCTGGCTTCTATATTGTAGGCACTTCCCCCCCATCATTGCCAGTGGCCGCTGTGAGGTATTTTTACGGGGGTCAGAGGGGTCATCTCTAAGGTCATAGGAGCCTGATGCTCCTTGTTTCTGCTCTGAGAGAACCTGAAACAAAAAAAACAGAAACAAAAACCAAACTCCCACCAGTTCATCTTTCCAGTACTTCTGCTCATTCCACTGAGGCTCTCCAGACCGAAATGTCCAGTGTTGGTCATTTGTTTATCACAGCCTTTTCCTTAATGTACTCCTTCCCATGTTTAAGAAATTAAGAGACAGAACAGGTGATCGAGGAAGGCTGTAAGCATCGAAGCATCTGATGGTGTAAACCAGCATGGGCTGTGCTCCTTACACTGTTTAACTTCTAAAACCAGACATTAACACACTCATCTGTCAGAGAGAGGCATGAGTATCAGAGTTCCCACTGTCGTCCCAGGATCTGTAGGACAAGGAGCTAGGGTTTTCAGATTGCCTTATTGGAGACGATGGACCCAAAAGATTACATGGTTTGGGTGTGCTCTCCCACCAGAGTAGCTAGTATCTTTGCTGAGAGCCTCTGTGGATGTTGCTCCAGTTCCTTAGGTCATGTTTGCAGGTGTCCAGAGTGCAGAGTGGCAACCTGCTGGTGGGAAAGGAAAATTGAGACCATTTCATCTTCCTTCCCCATCCTGACGATGGGAAAGTACTGTGTTAACAGCCCTCCTGGTTTGCTCAGAATGTAGGAAGCTGGCTAAAGGCATGCCTTTCCAGCTTGCTCTTGAATGTACATTGTTTAAGATGGTTATCTTAAAAGTCCAGAATCATCTTAAAAATATCAACTAACTTGCTTAGCATGGCAGTCTCCTTAGCGACTGAAAAGTAACCAGTAGTCTTTCAGTCAGCAATTTTGAACCTTTCACAAGAGTTGTGTGCATGTATATGTGCGTGCGTGTGTGTGTGTGTGTGTGTGTGTGTGTGTGTGTGTGAGAATACTCGGGTTTGTATGTGTGTGGATGTGTGTTATTTTTCTCAGCATTTGTTACTCTCTGAGAATATACGATTGCGCAGGACTATTTAATTAAACATGACTTTAAAAAGTTTGAATTCTCCTTTAAAGTAGTGACAGAAATTGTTTAACATGATTTCTTGGTTATATGCTGCCTTTGGAATGGCAAGAAAGCAGAGTCAAGAAAATCCAGTCACTCTGTTAAATCTTTATTTATTTTCTAAGGAGTGAGAGAACATTTTTATCCAAGCGATGAGAACCTCCTGGAGTTGATTGACTTAAATTAGCTTGATTGCTTTTTATCAATCACAGCTGTGCTGTTTAGCATAAAAATGCAAAACATCTAAAAAGCATTTGCCTTGCAGGGTACTAGAAAGATGTTTTTAGTTAGTTTTAAGATGTTTCAAATTTTTATTCTGCACAGATTCTCTAAGAATGTATCCAGAACATATCTAGTTACAGAGAATTAGTACAGATATTGTAAACTTCGAGAAAATGAATTAAAGAAAATATGCTGTTTTATGAATTACATATTTAGAATCTGGACTTTTTTTTGCTTTTAAATGTCTCTTATAAGTTAAACAGTTCAGCAATATTTGTTGCAGTGACCAAGCCATGCAATTGCTGCTAAACATTAAGAAACAGTCCTTGGGACTTTTCACATAATAAGCCATTTGGCCTTTCCTGGGGAGCTGTTGACGCGGTTCAATGGAAACTAACTGTTATAACATTAGGTGAAGCCCACTTTGTCCTGAAATCCCATGGATGAAGTTCAGTTCATCCTTTGCCTAGCTTCTTGGCTTTCTCCCTGGCTTCAGTGGTGTGCTGATGAGTTAAGGGTCACTCGTATGCTACTCATATGCTGGTGCTGTAAGAGTGGCCAGCTCTGCAAGGTGGTCCAGGTGCCTGCTTTTTATCCTTCCTCTCACTGGGCAGCTGTTGTCCTAAGCAAGTCAGAAGAAGGTGGCTGAGAGGGAGGAACAAAAAGTCAGATGTTTCACTGGCTGCTTGTCTTTTTGTTTTTGCCCAAGTGGTTCATCTAACTCCCTGTATAGAATCCCTTGCTGGTCCTAGCACTCAGTGCAGGATCTAAGTTCACAGAGCAAGCTGTACAGGTCACCAGCTACAGCGCATGCTTGAAAACAAACCCAGGTGACCTGGTCAGGTACTCTGTAAGCCACGGGTGTAAGAATGACATGTATCCACCATTACTTAGCTGAGGAAGCTCCAGGGTCTGGAATGGGAACACCAGGGCCATAATCTTTGAATTGGAGAGGACATGGCATGCAGTCCCCTGTCCCCATGAAAGCACTAGGGCAGTGCTTAGAAGAGCTAGCAGAACAGGCAGGAGTCACCCCGGGGATAAGTGGAGACCCTTTGAAAGCTTTTGCCTTGGGCTCTAGAAATGTGGGATTTACATGTTCCAAGGTTTTTCTCCATTAGTTTTTTTCCATGCAGATAAGTTTGTGATGGAAGTCTGTATTGCTTTTAGGGCTATATAATAAAATCTCCAAGTATTCGATGTATAATAGTATTCTTGAAAGTTAAAAAAACAACAACCCTATTTTACTCTTGCTATAAACCATTTTCCAAAAATAATTCTCCTACTATGAAAATATACATTACAATTATACTATTAATGTTTAAGTCAATCATAACTTTAACCTTATGACAGAATTTAGAAAAATATTTTCAAGTTCTCTTCCAAAAAAATATCAGTTCTGTTGTATTTGCATTACTTTTGACATAATTATTTCAGTAATCTACCTAAAATTTAGAGGTTTTGTTTTTGAAGTTAGCTTAATGTTATTAAAACTGTGTCCGTGTAGTTTTAGACCCCCTCACTGTAATTTAATTTAATTGATTAGTTAATTTGGTATTTTAGAAACAGGATCTCATGTAACTCAGGCTGATCCCTAACTTCTCACATAGCTGACGATGAGCCCTGCTTCTCCTACTTTCTCCGGTGTCCACTACCACACCCAGCTACTTGGCTTTTTTTTTTTTTCTTCTTCTTAATCTCATTACATGGCATGCTCGACCTGGCTATGTTTCTGTTTGGTCATTGTGGAAGATTTCCTCTGATGTAGTAGAGACTCCTGAAGGTCTGTCTGGACTGCTGGATCCCAGGGCTACCTCTATGGCACATTGTATAGACTTCTAAATTGCCATTTTGAAAATTAAGTTCATTTTGATTGTCACACTCTACATTTATGAAGTACAATGTGATGTTTCACTCATATGTGCTTTGGAGGCAATGTGTATAGACTTGGTTTAAGGCTACTGCAAAGAACAAATTTCCTAGTCGTGGTAACTGTGGGGTTTTAAAGTTTAAATGTTCTACATAGTGTTAGTGTGCTTTTTTTCTAATGTAGTTGCCACACAGGGTTATGCATTTCCATATTCTCTTGTGTGTATTTTCTTTATCGTCTGTATAGATTGCTTAATAATAGATCATTATTTGGTGTGATTATACATCAGGGTTATTCATTATTTATCTTGGGGAAGGCAAATGCTTCCTCTTGTATTATTTGCCCTTTTGGTTTTGTGCATTTCCTTAAGTTTTGGGCTATAAGTGTAGCTGTGTCAATAACATACTTTTTAGAGTTTCCAGAGATCAGAAGTGTTCTGCCCTCCTTAGTATTTATTTTCTGTTTTGGTAAGTTACAGTTTAAACCTTTTTAAAGGGTTTATTCATTCATTTTTAAAATAAAATACAGGTACCACGTCCAAATAATTGAGGTTGACCATAGCTTGTTTCCATAGTGACATACTTTGATACTTCTCCTTTAGCCCTGTGCTCAGAGCTCACTCCAGTCCAAGGAGACAGCTGACCTCTTGGTTTTCTCTTGTAGACTATGTTTTATTACAAGCATGGGCTGTAGTTTCACTACCCAGTTTCAATTTGTATGGTAAAATAAACTTGCTATTTAGGACTTACCAACCTTTGTTTTATATATATAGCATGGTATACAAGTCATAAATCTAAAATAATTTATGTCTATTTCATGAATCTATCCTAACGTAATGTATTTAATAACTTTCTTTACTTATTTTTTAAACTTATTAAAAAATATTTAAAGACAGGTATGTCTTTAGTCACTGCTCTCTTTGGACTCTCCTGCCAGCCTGATCACTAGAACTGTGCCTTCTCTTAGTCTTCCCTACTTTCTACTTAGGATAATGCAGTACTGTTTTCCATTGGCAATTACACTTTCAGAATATTTGTTATGCTTGTTTGATTTTTTTCCTCAGTTAATCTGTAGAATGTTTTTAATTTACTAAAAAGTCAGTATGAAGTACATTGAATCTTTTGAGTTACCTTAGGGAAGAGTAAATTAATTCAAGTTAATTCTATATTGCAAGGTATTTCCCCACTTTACTTTTTTTCTTAAAGGATGGTTATTAAGGTTATTACCAAGTGTTTTCTCTTTTAAGATATTATTTTCAAGTACATGTATGTTTATGGATCATGCATTTGTACATACATATGTATAAATACATAAGTACACATGTGTCTTACTCAGATATGTATGTGAAAATGATCAGTGATTACAAATCTATTGTTATATGCTAAGATGAGTAACCTTTTTCCCTTTGTTATTACTGTTCAAGCTTAGAGTATTTTTGTGTGTATGTGTGTGTATGTGTGCCTTTATGTAGTTCTCCAACTTATAGACAACACTAAACCTGTGATCTGTTTCTACATAGTTTTGTATAAGAATGCCTGAAAGTTTCTTTAGTAACAGCACTATGGTTCATTGCTGGGAGATAACATCCCATCCCAGCCCTTCCCGCTACCCTGAATGTTTTCACTCCATCCTGCCACATGGCTAACCTTGCATCCTTCAGATGTCACTTCCCAATGTGGTGTGTTCCCAAGGGCTTGCCACTGCAGCCCTTTCCACTGTCTGATTCTCCTTTCCCTGCTGTTGGCACTGTGTGATATCATACCTAAAGTATTCACAATATTTCTTTCTTTCTCTTTCTGTTCCTGCTTCTCACACTGAAATAAAAGCTATTTCATTCACCAATAATACCAACATGTAGAATGCTAGCTGGGACACAGCAAGTACCCTGTGGATGTTAATAAGTGTATGAAAGGAGTTCTGATGAAGTTTTATGGCATGGCATAGCTGGGTGTGTTGGCTTTGGTTCAAATTCCTTCATGCTTCCTAAAATATAATGCCCCAAGTTTTCTAGTATCCCAGGTAACCTAATCTTTTCACACATCAAAGACATACATCCAAATAACTGAGGTAAAAAAAGTAGTTCTGTTTGCTGAGTTCCCCAATCATCACCAAGTCGATATATTATAACTTATCCCTGTAAGGGAACTTAGCACATTTATAGAGCCTCATTGGTTCCTTACAGGGGATGCAGGGTATTTATAGTAGTTTGGCATTTGATCTCCAGTGGTTTAAGATAGGTCTTTTGTGTTTAATACTCAACTATTTTGTGTATTTTTAATTTTATCTTGATCTCTCAAAGTTCTTCCTTAAACTACAGTATATAAAATATACTCGCACCTTCTGGGAGTCCCACAAGTGCCTCATTTTTCCTTTGAAATCTTTATATATACACTAGCTTTGTTTTGCTAGTTTTCCTGGATTTTACCTTCCAGATGTGTCCCACTCTGTTACCCACCAGCTGTGCATATCACATCTCCAGATCTCTGAACCACCCAGAGAAGGGTCCATACAGCACTGTTCTAAGGAGAAATGTCACAGTGTCTTGAGCCCTTGACTCTTGAAAATGAAAGATGATGTTTTAAATTCTTTACAATAAGAGCCCATTTGGATATCCCTAACTTTGCTTTATAGATGAAATGAAAAGCAATGACATATACTTGGTTAGTCAGTCATCTTGTCACTGTGACTTGGACACTATGTAGTGGAAGGAAGGGTTATTCTGGTTCACAGGTCGAGGGCAGTCTGTCTAACATGGCAGGGAAGTCAGGGTAGCAGGCCTTTCGGTGCCTGTTCACATTGTATTTGTAATTAGGAAACAGATAATCACTGGCTTTGGGCTTGCTTTTTCCCTTGTATCCAACCTGGAACACAATCCCAATCCCTGGTGATGTCTACATTCAGGGTGAGTCTTAGCCCCTCAGTTAAACTCTTCTAGAACTGCCCTCCTGGATGCACTCAGATACATGTTTTTATGGTGAATTCAAGATTAGTTAAGACTGAAGATTAACTATCCCAATGTGTTTACTATAAATCTGGAGGGGACCTGGGAGGAGCCTCTGCTGTCCCCTCTTGTCACTGTTGCCATTGGAGATGTTGATGGCTGTGTTCTGCTGTCTAGAAACATTGACTAGTAGGCTATGATGAAGCTTGGTGCCATGCTCATTGTTACTGGAACCTTCCCTAACCAGCTCCCTGCCAGCTTCTGGTAACAATTCCAGGGTTGCCTGCTAGCCTCTTTCAGAGGCATCTTATCTTAACTTGCCTGCCCTTGTCTGTGCAATAGCTTCTCATTTGTAGTATCTGTGACAACAAGAAGGCTCCCCTGGTATTTCTGATGTGATGCAGGCTGACCCAGAACATTCTACACCTACATGGCTCCATCTTCTTGATGGATCAGGGAAGATCTGAAGGGTCAAGAAATCTGCTGCTGAATAAGGCATGGGCAAGGAGTAATTTCAGGATAAATGGGCCTCCCCAGATCTTGAATTTTCTTCTATTTGATCTTAAGGTTAGAGGCTGGTCTGCAGGTGGTCAGGTACCCACTGGTATCTAGACACTGCCAAATGTATATGGGGGCAAGATAGATCTGAGTAAGAGCCTGTCATCAACTTGTGCTATGGCTTACGGTTTACAAGAAGAGGAAGGCAGAAAGCTAACTCAGTAGATGGTAATTTTTTTCCCTCTCCTAAGAGAAGGAAGGTTTTACCCACATACACAATAATGATTTTTGAAGCCAGGACAAATTTGCTAGGTGCTTCTTCCCAAGAACAGATCTGTTCATGCCACTTCTATCTGCTGTTATGACAAAATCCAGTCTTTAGTGAGGCTCAGTTCATCTGTTTCACTTTAGCTGTCCCCAACACGGCAGATCAGTAGAACTCTACAGGCAGAACAATTTGTCTTAAGGTTCTTAAACCAGTCATGCTATCTCCAGGATCTAGATTTGAAATCTTCTCTGTTTCTGGTCATCTTTTGAGCTTGTTACCCTCTATCCCTTGGGCCATAGCTTCCTTAGCTCCTCTTACAATCAGATGTCACTCATATTAGATGAACTTAGGTTACTCCACTCTATCCTCTACTTCTCCATGGTAAAAGGCAACCAAACTTTGTCTGGCTTGCTTATTGGTCTATCTTTCTGAAGAGCTTATCAGCCCACTGATGAAGGCAGATCTCTCTCTCTCTCTCTCATTGTTGTTCCTTTTCTCAGAACTAACACAGATCCTAGTGTTTATAAAACAAGAGATCGCCAAGTATTTCTAAGTATTATTAACCCAAATTTTGTGAATAATGCTACCCACCACCTTTAATGTGGTGCTGAAAATGAGACCACAGGCCTTGAACATGCTAGCTAGGCAAAGCTCTAGTACTGGGCCGTGTCCCTGGCTGTGTTTATGCCTTTTTTTAAAAAGTAGGGTTTCAATTAAAAAAGCAAAACAAAAAACCCCTCACTTATTCATATTAATGAGTTCAAGAAGCTAGCTGGGCTTGTTGGAGAAGAACGCCTTGGTTTTCAAGAAGAAATTCCAGTTTTTGTCTACTTTAGAAGTTTAGAATATCAAAAGGATACAGAATGACAGTTTCTGCTTTATTTTTCTATTCAAAGTGAACCTTTTCTTAGAAAAACTCTGAGGCTGTTAGACTCTTGTGTCCCTTTAAGTTGAATTATCTTACTATATTGTCTTTTTAAAAAAAAACATAATTCTGATATATTTCCCAGAAGGTGTGGGAGCTGGTACATACACCAGGTGACTCCTGTCCACAGAACTCTTTATAGACTCTCAGTGTTTTGTTCTTTGTTTTGGACTTCATTATTTGTTTTTTTTGTTTGTTTGTTGGTTTGTTTGCTTTTTTTTTTAATCAAAGAAGCCAGTGAAAATGAAAAATATAATGAAAACATCTTGCATAATAGCACAGCTTTCTAGTTTCTTGTGAGCAGTGTGAAGCTCTGTAGAGGGCCTGGCTTTCTCTTGGCTCCATCAGTCTAGAGCTGAGGGGCATCTGGCTGCCTCTGGGGTAAGAGCCTGCTCCATAGCCTACTCAGGAAGCACACAGCCAGGCTATTCTTTACTCAGACTCTCCACAGCCAGGCAGTTTCAACTGTAGTGTTTAGTCTGAGCCATGAGGTAAAGGGAGGGAAAGGCTAGCCAGTCTGTGGATGAATAAAACATGAGTGTAAGAACATCCAGGTGACAAGGATCCTGTGACAACTGGTATTCAAAGTGTCCCATTTTTATGGATCCAAAGTTTATAACTCTACAAAGAAGCCAACTAAAATCTATTTTCTGTTCCCCACACCAACACTGGTTGCACAGAGTTGAAACAGTAGGATGCTTCTTGGCCAAGACAAGTGCAGGTCTGAGTGCAGAGCTTTTGATGCTCTCTTCTGTGGCTCGGAGAAACCCAATTTCCTCCTACTGGAACATTTTCATCTCTAATGAATGACTTCCAGCCCTTTATT
>JADRCC010572392.1:3883-17103 GCA_019843855.1 Hylomyscus alleni | reverse complement strand
AATGGATTCTAGGATCTCAGGAATAAGTAATAGCAGATGCTACACATATAAGAAGTAGTGACAGCAGGATTTGAACCCAGGCCTGTTTGACTGTGATAGCTCATGTCTTTCCATTTTAATGTGTAGCCTCATAGTTTACTGAAACTCTAACATCCTTTAGTTCACCGTAAGAGCTTTCTGAAGTTGGGTATAGTGGTGTCCACCTGTAAACTGAGCCCTCAGGAGGCAGAGACTGGAGAATTTATGAGTTCAAGGGCAGCCTGGACTGCATAGTAAAATCTTGATTTAAAACAGAACGAAAAAAGAACAGTAATTGCTGGAGGGACTTGGTTAAAATGTGTATTCTAAGAAAAACCTCATCAATGATTCAGGCATGTCCAAATTTCAGCACTTGGGCCACGTGAGTTTCAAGAATGTGGCCAGGTATGGTGGTGGCACATGCTTTTAGTCCTAGTGTGTGGAAGACAGAGATAGGTGGATCTCTGTGAGTTCAAGGCCATCTGGACCAACATAGCAAGCCAGGGTTATATAGTGAGGGCACACCAGGCATGCGCATAGCAAAGTACTCATGCACGTAAAATAATAAAATAAATAAATCTAAAAACAGAAAAGAATGCGGCCCAACGCATTTGTTGCTGACAGTGTCATATTTCAATGTCAAAAGGTTAGAAACCCTTCTACAACAGGGTTTCCTTTCTTCTTCCCTTTCTCTCTATAATTCTGTGTCCCCTTTCATTATACCCATTTAACAAAGTCACAGGATGGGTATTTAGGCTTCTTGGACATTGACATATTATACCTTGCCTTGGAAACACAGACAAACAATTCACTGCACCGAGCCAGGGAGCCTCAATGTTTCCAGCAGAGAATTCTAATCAACTGCTCCTTCTCTGCTCCAATGGTTTGCTTCTGAGTTCCTCATTCTGCTTCGGGTCAAGGAGCCACCTTTGGGCACAGTTCACTACTGGAGAAGTCTCTCCATAGGGAGGACTTTGCCTTGGAAGGGAAACAAGCAGGAGACAAATGAACCGTGGGGTTTGATTCATTTAGACAGTCGATAAGGACTCACTAAATCTGCTGTGCCACACACTGGGCTAGTCGAGGAACGCGCTGAATAAGGTCCTCACTCTTAGGGAGTTTTAGACAAAAGGACAGAAAAGGCCTCTTTGATGCGAAGGTCTTTGAACAGAGAATTGATGAATTTCTGGGGAAAGCATAGCAGGCGGAGGGAAGGTTAAGGGTAAAGACTCCAAGCAAGAGCGCCTTGGGAATGTGTGAGTTGTGGTAAGGCCAGTTCTAACAAAAACGGCTGGAGTAGCCCATGCAAGAACACCAGAGGTAAAGGATGAATTGGGGGATGGTAGACATGATCTACTGGGCTACTGTGGGAATCTTGAGATTTGCTACAAGCAAGAGGAGAAATGGAATTTGTGCAGAGAAGTGACATGACCTAATAGAGATTTTAGCAGGACCATTCTGAGTGTTAGTTCGAGGATCGATTCTCGGTGGGACTTCCTGAGTCTTGAGGCAACTGTCTACCTGCTTCTCTCTTGGACACTTTTGTCAGATGTCCTTGTCTCTTATTGTGACAGCAAGATTCAATACAGAGGGAAGGGTGTGGCTCCATCAAGCACCCCTGCTTCTCTGCTCTTAATCATTGCACCACGATCTTCAATAACTGCAGACTGATTACAGTGGTAGCTGTGGTCATGGTGGGAAGGAGAGCCATTATTAGTGGTGCCAGCTTATCAGGCATGTCCAGGTAAAATGGCCTGTGGGGCAGTGGACTGTGAGAGGAAGCCTGGAGCCTGAGAACCCCACGGCCCTGGCTTCGTCGTTGGCTCCGGCCTCGTTGCCCCAGAATTCCCGAACAAGCTTTCTGGCATCTCAGGCTGTGCTTTCCCTCCCCTGGAGCACTGCTTTGGGCACTTCCCTACAGCCCAACAGCCTGCAGTGTGGGATAAGCACAGTCAAACTCCCACTTCTGCCTCCCCAAGCGGCCTTGCCCAGTGGCGGAGCAGACAAGGGCACACAACCCTACAATGACCCACGGCCCTACAGTGGCCCACTACACTAGCAATAAAGCAACTCAGACTTGAGGAACAAATGGCAGATGATAGGAGCAAAACTTACTGACTCATTTATCCATCCAGCTCTTTTTGAGGCCATACCAAGCGCCAAACACTTCACGTGCCCCCGGAGAACTAGAAACCTTAAAAACTACCTCTAGGACTTTAACTCTGCCCTGAAGGGAACTCTCAAGCTAATTACTGGAATTTATCAATCGATTTTGATGGGTTAGACATTGATGGAAGTGCTTTTTTATGTATTGCCATATTTAATTTTGAAAATTAACTCCCGTCAATCAGATGCTATTTTACTTTAAGGATGAGAAAATTGTGGTGCATGGAGGTAAAATAACACATTCAAGGCCACTTTGCTGTTAAGCGAAATGACATCTGAGCCCAGATAATCTAGTACGGGGTTCAAATGACTGCTTCTGACCTGGGAGAGGAGATAGCTAAATACACAGTCATAACACAACCCAAACAAGATTCACCAGAGCTACTGGGCGCTTTTGACTTTATCGAGGGGCAAGGCCTAATGCCTTTTCAAATTTCCAATTCTGCTAACACTGCTGTACTGTAAAGCTTCTCTCCAAAAAATGCTATAAAGCACAACTAAGATTTTTAAGCGATGCTTCCAGAGTCTTAATAAGAGACTAATGTAATTTATAAAGCTGTTTTCTGGCTGAGGACCATCTGTTTCTTGGACCGTTCTCATGGCCAGCTCAGAGCTTTTTTTTTTCTTCTTTTTTTTTTGGTTTTACGAGACACGGTTTTTCTGTGTATCCCTGGCTGTCCTGGAACTCACTCTGTAGACCAGGCTGGCCTCGAACTCAGAAATCCTCCTGCCTCTGCCTCCCAAGTGCTGGGATTAAAGGTGTGCACCACCACTGCCCCGCTCAGAGCTCCTTTGTGGGCATTTCATTCTTCCTAAAGGGAAACATGTCTTTATATCGAGTAGAGGTCAACCGAGCTACTCTCCATGACCTCTTCAGGCCTTCAAAGTGAGTACCACCTTGGAAACTCACGGTGATCTCTCTGCTCAGCCTCTCAAGTGCAGAGATTCCAGGCTCTTGTGTGGGACTGTTTATATATGGATCTGTGTGCAAGCTGGTGTGTGTGCACGTGCGCAAATGTGTAAATGTGTGTGGATGCGAAGGGTCAACCTTGGGCGCCCTCCCTCAGGACCTGTTACCCTGTTTTTTTTGTTTTTGTTTTTAGAAGAATCTCTCACTGACCTGACGCTGGCCAAGTAGGAGCGACTGGGTGGCCAGTGAGCCTTCACGATCTTGCCTATCTCTTTCTTCCCAGTGCCCGGGGTTACATGCGTGGGCCACCACGTCTCGTTTCCTATGTCGGTGCTAGGGATCAAACTCAGGTCCTTATCCTTGCTCAGCAAGAGCTTCCCGGGCTGAGTGATCTCTCCAGCTTCCCTTGTAAAACTTTGGAAGCAACTGCCTAACTATTTTCAGACTGTTCGTGCTAGGAAAATCCCAACTGCTCTAACTTCCATTAGCACCTGTGTTGCCTTTAAAAACTGCAAGCTTGATGTTGGCGTGTGGTAGTTCCCCGTGGCGTGCCAGTTTGTATTTCTAGTGACTAATTGTATCGATCACCTTCTTCTGAGCCTATTTTGCATCTGTCTTCTTTGCTAAGGCATTTGTTTGAATCTTACTTTAAAAAATTCATGTTTGAAAAAAAAAATTTATGCTTGCTTTCTTACTGCTGAGTTTTTTGGTTTAGTATATCTTTTATAGATCAGCCTTTATCAGGAACATGCTCAGCAAAGAATTTCTCCCAGGTGTGGCTTATCTGCTCATTCTCTTTAGTGCTCTCTTTTTCTTGGGTTTCTCTGTATCCCTGGCTGTCCTGGTATCTGTCTCTGTGTATCCCTCCATCTGTCGACCAGGCTGGTCTCAAACTCACAGAGATCCTCTGCCTCTCTAGTGGTGAAATTAATGGTGTGTGCCACTGCTGCCCGACTCTAGTATCTTTTAAAGAGCAAATATTTCGATTTTTGGTGAAGCCAAGTTTATTTAGTTTCCCTTTTATAGATTATGTTTTGATGAAACATCTAAGACATATTTGCCATAATTTTTTAATGTATTATTTAGAAGTTTTTTGGTTTGCTTGTTTTTAGTTTTAGATTTTACATTCAGATCTGTGGTCTATCTTAAATTTTATCATTCATATAATATATATGGTATGAGGATCAGGATTAAAATTCATTTTAGGTTTTGCATGTGAACATCCAATTATTTGAGCACCCTTTATTGAAAATTCTATTTTTTTCTTCTTTGTCAAAATCTAATACCACACATATACGCACAGACCTGCATATTCACATACATATATATGTTTAGTATATATGTCATTTATCTTCTTGCTTTTTAAAAACAGAAGATACATGACTGTTTTATAAACCCAACAAACCATATTCACTATTCATTATGAAGCCTTAGTCATAATTTTACAACTTCAGGTCCTTCTTAGGGGCTGTGGTTAAGTTCACGAACTACTTGGGCTGTCCATCACTTTAGGATTAGGATGGGATTTTCCCAGAAGGCTGGGAGCCTTTGTCTCATGGGTTGCCTGTTGGTGAGCTGCCTTCTTGTGATACGAAGGGCACACACTGGAATTTCTGTTTCTGGTTGAGTGATCTGTTCTAATTGTCACACCTGGCTTTTCACCGGGTCTCATTAGTTTCCTTCTTTGATTTCCTAAACTAAAGCCTTAATAGCTTTAGTCAATCTAGTCTTTGCCCTGGGATATGAGCCTGCCTGAAATACGACCCTCTTAGACCAAGGATGGGTCTTTTGTCAAAGACCATCAACCCGGAGGGAGGAAATCAGTCAAAGGTCACATCTTGAGACACCAAATTTGAAGTGGTTTGGTCTCCTTAGAGAAATATAAAATATTTAACTTATTGGCTTAAAATTTTCTATTACGATATAATTCACATACCATAAAATTTACCCTTTAAAAGTGCACATTTCAGTGATTTTTAGTATATCCAGAAAGCCGTGAGCCCATCACCAGTATATAATTTCAGAGCATTTCATCCTCTTAAAAGACACCAGACCCACTGAGCAAGCACTGCGTTTCCTCTTTCCCCTATCTCCTGGTAACCATGCGAACCCACCATCTGCATCTCAGAATTGGCCATTCTGGATGGGATCACACAGTGTGTGGACTTGTATCTCTGATTTCTTCACTTTACTTTTGAGTTTCACCATGTTGTATAATGCATAAGAACTCCATTTCTGTTTATGGCCGAATGATATTTGACTGGTGTCAATATAAAGTTTATCTTTTTATCTATTTATCAATTGCTGGATATTTGGTTCTTTTTTTTTTTTTTTTAAATAAATGGTATGTCTGTGGACATTTGTATCTGAGTTTTTATTTGGACATATGTTTCAGTTCTCTTGGATACACAGCTGGAAGGTCATATGGTAACTATTATAGCTGAATCTGAAATGTTTTCCCAGAATTAGGCTCTGAGTGCTTGTTTCCTCGCTGGCGATTGTTCCTGTTTTGAAAGGCTATGGAACATTTGGGAGGTGAGGCCTTGCTGGTGACAGTAGATCACCAGAACCGGGCCTTTGAAGATCACATCTAATACCTGGGTCCTGGGTTGTTTGTTTCCTGGTCTGCCGTGAGGTGAACAGCTTCCATCTCCACCAGACCTGCCAGCTGCCATGATCTGAACTGCTCTGCCATGTGTCCCATGTCATAATAGATAGCGTCCGCTGAAACCACGAGCTACAATCCGTCTTCCCCCACTTTAGTCACATCGGTCGGGTGCTTTTGATCACAGCTACACAAAAGTAACCAGTACAAAATCCTATTGTTAACTGTCTGATCAATTGCCTGAACTGAGTTCCAAAGTGGCTACCGAGCTTTATAACTCGTTCCAATTTCCATCTCTGCTCTCTAATACCTTAATGCACAGCTGTTATTGTTATTATTTTTTAAAGACAGAGTCTTACTATATAGCTCTGGCAGGTATGGAACTTGCTATGCATTCCAGGCTGGCCTCAAACTCGGAGATCTGCCTACCTCTGCCTCCCAAGTTCTAGGATTGAAGAAATAAGCCACCATGCTTGGTCTTTTAAAAAAAATATATATATAGCCACACTAAGGGGTATGTCATCATGATTTCTTCTTTTATTACATTTATTTATTTATTCATCCGTTCATCCATTTTTGTGTGTGTTTGTATGTGTAGAGGTTAGAGGGCAACCTGCATGAGTTGGTTCTCGCCTTCCCTCACGTGTGTGTTTACCACTGAGCCGAATGGCCCTGCGCATCACTGTGGTTTTGATCTGCATTCCCACCATGACGAATATGGCTGAACATGAATCTTTTCACGCTCATAACAGCCCCTTGTATATTTTCTTCAGAAAAATTTTCCAAATTCTTTGCTTATTTTTAATTGCGTTTCTTAACCTTTTATTGTTGGGTTGTGGAAGCTAAGTACATATTACAGGTACTAATTTCTCATCAAATGCAGTTTGCAAACACAGCTCCCGTTCTTAGGCCAGTCTTTTCACTCTCTTGATGGGATCTGTTTAAAGCATAAAAGGTTTTTCTTTTGATGGAGCTCCAGTTATTCGGATGATTCTCCTCTGTGGCTTATGAGCATCTGCTTTCTACAGCCAGGTATCAAAAAGCTCCCCCATTAAGCACAGCATATAATGAAACTACAGTGCCCAGTTCTATGCTGTTTCAGTGAAAGGATTAGAGGAAAAGGAAGAAAGTTGGGGGCATTCTTCACCTAGAACTTAGATTTCTAAGTATGGTGGCATGTTAGCCATTGTCTTGGTCAGTTAAAATTAAAAATGTATTCTGATGTGTATGAGTGTTATTCCTGCATGGCTGTATACCACTTGTGTGCCTTGTACTTGCGGAGGATGGAAGATGGTGTCGGAACCTCTGGAATTGGAGTTACAGATGGTTGGTCTTGATCGACAGGGTGGGAACTGAACCCCGGTCTTCTGAAAGAGCAACTAGTGCTCTTACTATGGAGCCATCTCTCCAGCCCCATGGTTCAACTTTAAAAATATTTAACAAAGGGAGCATTTATACTTGAAGAGGATCCAGTCCACTGTGGCTGCAACACTCGGCAACCTCTTCCTCCTCACACATTCCTGGAGCAGGAGGCGGAGGTCCTATAAAGTCAGACTGGGATGTGAAACTTCAAGGCTGGTTCTTAGTCACTCACTTCCTCCAGGAAGCCTCCGTCTTGGAGAATCCCTGAAGCTTTTCAAAATAGTACCACCGGCTGGGAACCAAGTGTTCAAACACATGAACATACAGGTGTCATTTCCCTTCAGCCTGTAACACTCTGCCCTTGGTGTCCACGGGCTCATTAGCTACTGTCTTGGAGCAGTAGCATCTGATCACAGAGGTTAAGTTACTCTCTGGGACTTACCCTAATTCTTTCTAGTTTAGAAGCTTTGGACCGAATGAAGCTAGAGCTACTGATAGAGCACCCAGTCTCTGCAGTATCCAAAGATTAGTGAGGAGGGAGAAATGTCAGAGAGAATTTTGGAGCCAGATTGTGAGTGTGTGTGTGTGTGTGTGTCTGTGTGTGTGTGTCCGTGTCCGTGTGCGTGTACATGTCCGTGCTCATGCGCATGCGTTCCTCGCTGAGGCATCTGAGCCAGGGCTGAGTGAGACAGACACAGGGGCTTGTGGCAGTTCTAGAAGGAGCAAAGGAAGGTGAGGCAGCAGGTGGGCACTCAGTGGGTGATGCAGACCGGAGGAGGCCCTTGCCAGTCCAGCGGCACACATACAGCCAACATTGCTTGTCAGAGGAGTTCCTGGTCAATAGGAAAGGAGTACGATCTTACAACTACTACCTTGCTCAGTCATTGGTGGGGGACACCTGTAAGAGAATTCCCAAAAGCTGAGATGGCTTCTTTCTTTCTTTCTTTCTTTCTTTCTTTCTTTCTTTCTTTCTTTCTTTCTTTCTTTCTTTATTTTTTTTGGTTTTTTCAAGACAGGGTTTCTCTGTGTAGCCCTGGCTGTCGTGGAACTCACTCTGTAGACCAGGCTGGCCTCGAACTCAGAAATCTGCCTGCCTTTGCCTCCCAAGTGCTGGGATTAAAGGTGTGCGCCACCACAGCCTGGCGGCTTCTTATGAAGCAAACACCAATGGGTTTAGAAGCCGACCAGTCAGTATTTTGATATCACTTGAGTATAGACTCAGCAAGTCTACCATAAGGACAGACCTGAGGTTAAAACTCCCACAGCACGTGACTTCGGGTGACTTTTCCGCCTTACTTTCCCTGTCTGTAAAATAGAGAAAACATTTCCCTACAGGGTGGTGGGAAGAGAAGACAAGGGTGATGTTGGGTGTGGCGACTCATGCCTGAAAGCCTGGCATTGGGAGTCTGAAGCAGGAGGGTCAAGAGTGGGAGATCAAGCTGGGCTACAGAGTTAAGATTCTGTCTCCAAAACCAAATAAAATAAAGGACAGACCGGGCTTAGAACGTTCTCCATCACAGTGCAGGCACCAGTCAGTGATCTTCCCCTTTGCTGGGTGGAACATCGTGTTCTCTGAACCAGCTCCCACCCTGCTCATTGAAAGCCTCATTCCCTGCCAGGTGCCAGCGTTATTTCCCCATCTTCTGGATGCGTGTCCCAGGACCTGTGGTGTGCCCTGACTGGTTCATCTCAGCTTGGTTGATCTCAGCTTGGAGACTCAGGACCTCCTTGGCTTCTGACCTTCCCAGATGGGTCCACTCAGCTCCTGATCCCACGAGATGAGGTTATTATTTTCTAGAATATACCAGAGAAAGGATGGCCAAACTGCATCTCTTACAGCTACCTGTCAGCGCATCCCTCCAGGGATCTTTGTAAGGAGCGACTGCCATCTTCCCCTTTGCTAAGGGCCTCCTTAAAAGCCTGGGACAACCTGTGGTTGGCTAAGACAGGTATGTGTCCTGTGTGAATCATTACTCTTCACCAGGGTGTTGCCTATGGTGGGGGCACAGGTCTCCAAAGCCTCGTTACTTCTCCCATATATGTGATTGGGTTTGATTTACTGGGTAGTGTCAACTTGTTGGGACATGAACAGAAAGCAGCTTTGTTATTCTGGTGGCTGCCGCCTGCACTTGCTGTGTATGGCGCAGGTCTCTCTCCTGCCGAGAAGCAGCTCCCTTAACCATCTGTGTGTGTCCATAACTTCTCAGCCACTTTCACCCACCACGATGGTCTTATTATGTTAATTAAGACACAGTCTTTTATCTTAAAAATTGCATTGCAATTTTTAATTCAAGCTTTTCTCCTTCCCTTTTAACACATGCTAGAGTTGCTCCACAGCTGTTTGGAGTAATGGTTGAGAAATGGGATTTGCTTTGGAGGCACCCCATCACACGCCCTTTTGAGGCCGCAGTGCCTCTGGGCAGAGAGGAAGGATGGGGAATGGTAGGCCTCTTTCCATGACTTACAGGAAGGGGCAAGTGTCCTTTACCCCTTTCTGGTTCAGTGTGGCTCCGCTGGAGGTTTACAGAGCTCTCTTCCCAAATCAGGACCCCCCACTCCCTCTCCTCACCCATTAGCTGCACCTTTAAGCCTCACCAGTAGTAGAGGTTCCCAGTGACTCCCTCTCTGCTATGTGTAGCCAACTCTTAATTTAGAAGATGCCAGGTAAATCCGGGCTCTGGCCATTCTGCTGACTTCTGAGCATCACTGCATGGAGTCACCGGGTCTTCTGGATGTTCTGCAGCAACGATGTGAGAGAGACACAGATTGGATGGAAAGGGTGCCTGTCTTCTGTCCCAGGCATGTTTTAGTAGGCATGTCTGTTGCTTTGGATAGAAATCAGTGGCCTTCCTGCTTTCAGAACTTCTAGGCTTCTGATGAGTAGCAGTTTCAATGCAAGAGTGCTTGCTTAGGGGCTGAGGAGACGGTTCAGTGGGTAAAAGTTCTAGCTACACAAGTGTGAGGACCCATGTTTGATTCCTCAGATCCTCTCATGTAAAGAGGGGCACAGCGATGGGTTCCCAAGACAGATAAGGGATGGTGTAGCATCGCCCATACCTGGGACGTGTCTCAGAAAGCCCTGCAGGAGTGGGGCCACTCCCTACCTAGATCAGGCTTGGGCCTACTCAACTCCATAAAGACAAAGGCCACAACATGATAAAGCCAGTTAGGCTTCTGTTTCCCTACCAGAGAACTGGCTTCTCAGAAATCATGAGATCTATAGTCTACTATATATGCTTGGAAGGCCCTTGACTCTGCGAGCAGCACCTCCCTTTCCCTGACTCAAGTTATATAAGCCAGCCTTGTTATTTCACTAAATGAGCTCTCCTCCAGGGTCATTCATACTACCATACTCATCACCACCCAAGATTCTGCTCCTCCGCCTCCTGAGGCCATTGGTGCAAAATGGCTGATGGGAGGTAGAGATAGGACAATCCTTGGAACCTTGTGGGCCAGAGAGTCTGGAGCAAAAAAGAGATTCTGTCTCAGACAAGGTAGAAGGCAAAGGCTGACCTGAGTTTGTCCTCTGACCTTCACATGTGCACTGAGGTATGGGGGTACCTGCACTTACACACTAAGATGCACACACACACACACACACACACACACACACACACACACCCCTTTGTTTTAGATGTTCTTGCTTTGTATGTGCAAGGCCCTAGGTTCAAACTCTGGCAACATAAAATAAAAAAGGTTATTAAAGCAGTGTCTACAGTCATGGGTACCTCCAGGTCCTCGGCCCGGAGCATCAAGTACTCTCCTTTCTTTTTCCACAGTGGGGCAGTGAGTACAAAGCACACTGGGCTGCATCTCAGTCTTCCAGGCCTCTGAGGATGCTCTGGGCTTCTGAGTTTGGATTGTCTCTCCCTTCACCTTGGGTAGAAATCACACTCCCCCCCCCCCCCCACGTCAGCTCTCCCATAGGAGAGAGAGGGCTCTGCCACACACACTATCGAGTCACCTATTTTTGTCTGCACTGGAGCTGGATTGGTTGCTGGTACATTTTGGGGGTGTGGTGTGCTCGTTCCCTCAGCCCTGTGTGGTGGTGACTGGTTCCACCTGCTGGTGACTCCTGGTAACTCTGGCGTTGGTTGGCTCTTGGCTTTCATTCCTTCACAGTGGGGAAACTTGGGAGGCAAATCTAGCACTATGCAGGGAACCCTGTTTCTTCTGCCCGTTATCATGATCACCATCCTTTTGGGACAGGGTCTTACTTTCTCACTGTGGCTGGTCTAGAACGCATTATGGAGCCCAGGCTTGAACTCATGGCCATCTTCCTGGCTCAGTGCTGGAAGGACAGGTATAACCATGCGTAGTTTCATTTCTTCCTTTTAAGGCCGTGTTTAGTTTGCTCTTCCTCCTGCAAGCATTCTTCAGTTAACATCTTATCCCTCTGGGATTTTCCTTTACCGTGTGCCTCAGGCTCTCGCTGGCAGCGAGTTTATACTTCCCGTAGTGTCTTTGCATGTATCTTGGATCTATGCATTATGACCTCAGTAAAACCTCCCCAGTGTTTACTAAGCTCAAGCTCTTGCTGTGTGCCATCACAGGTCTGGAGCACATCGTACACTTCATTTCACCCAGTTCTAACAGCACAATGCAGTGAGCGAGGCACCAGCATTACCCCCATTTTACAGATTAAAAAGAACTAAACTATTAAACACTGCGTCTAAACTTTATAGTTAGAAAGAGGCACAAAGAGATGATCGGACTCCTTGGCTCACTCTGCCCACAGCTAGGACTGTGTTGTTGTTGTTGTTTTTGTTGTTGTTGTTGTTTTGTTGTTGTTTTATTGTCCATTTAAATAAGCTACAGTCATCTGGGAAGAGGAAACTTCAACTGAAAAAAAAAAACCTGCCTCATCAGAATGGCCTATAGGCAAGCAAGCCTGTGGGGAGTTTTCTTGCTTAATGACTTATATGAGAGGGCCCAGTCCACTGTGGGTGGTGCCACCCCTGCGGACAGTCCTGGGTTGTGTAAGAAGTAGTCTGAGCAAAACAGGAAGAACAGGCCCATGAGAGGCGTTCCTCCACAGCCTCTGCCTCAGATCCTGCCTCCAGGTTCCTACCTTGAGTTCCTGCCTTGACTTCCCTGTTGTGCAGTGACCTGGATTGTAAGATGCAGTAACCCCTTTCCTTCCTAAGCTGATGTTAGTGTTTTATCACAGCAGCAGAAGCCAAACTGGGACAGACAGCTGCTTGGTTTTAGAGCATGCCCTTCTGCCCATGCCTCTCCTGGGACAGACTGTCGGCTTGGTTTTAGGCCACGCCCTTCTGTCCTTTGCCTTTCCCATTTTTCACTCACAGAGCACTGGTGGATCAGAGTAAGGTACACATCATAATATTCTTTTGTTTGGAGTAATAGAATCTTCCCAGCTAGGGCCTCTGCAAGAGCGGACTGAGAACCGGGAGGACTGCATACACCAGGTCCTTAGGTTTGGTCTTCAGCACAGAGGGCTGACGCGCTCTCATCAATCCCCTTTTAATGTGCTAGATTGGCTTTTTTCCTGGAAGACTCAGAATCCTGACTATATATATATATTCCAGGCGAGTCCACCTGAACACTTCTCATCTGAAAGAGAGTCTATTGTTTGCATAGTACATTCTCTTCCATCATCTCCTTGATGTATTTGCAAGCGGTCTGGGCAGAATGGTGTGATTATTATTCTCAGTTTTGTGTGGAGGAACCCGGGGGGGGGGGCGGAGGTGAGCAATTGAGGTGGTCTAGCTTGTCCTTGGTAGAATGGGAGCTGGAGAGAGGTCTACCTCACCCTATCGTGCTGCAAGTATGTGATCCTTATGTCCCTTACTGAGACCTTCAGGTGACCCCCCCCTCCGTCCCCGTGCTGTGGTTCATCCTCAGTGGGCACCAGCTTACATGTCCTTGTTCTTGGTCTTGGCACCTCTTGCAGCTTCCTCTTACATCCCTGGCCTGTCCATTTCTCCCAAGGCCTGGGGACAGCCTTCAGGGTAGGGGGACTCGACTAGGAAACCTTTTAAATGTGATTTCTCCAAGCTCTTGGGAAGGTTTCATTGTCTTTATCAGCCCTAGTCATGGTGGATGTTATTTATTGTCAGATAAACGTATTTTCAAATAAAACAGAAAACAAACAAATAAATGCAGTGACAGAGCTATTTAAAAAAAAAAAAAAAAAAA
>JADRCC010572384.1:0-19514 GCA_019843855.1 Hylomyscus alleni | reverse complement strand
CATGCAATCTCCTGGAACAGATTCCCAGCTATAGACATGAGTAAGAGAAATCAAGCTTAAAAACAAACAAATAAACAGCAACATCTAAACTCGTGTGTCCTGTCAACACCACAGAAATGCTAGATGGTGATCAAGGACACTTAAGTCGCTCTCTCAGAGGACTGGGAGAATGCAGCCAGATGTGGTGAAATTCCACAGAAAATAGATACTTTGAAAATTCTCACTGGAATGAAGGTTTAAATTTTCAGCAGGACTCTGACCAGCAATCTTTAACAAAAGTGCTACACAATTTGCATATAAACTTCATTCCTTTTCCTAATTATGCTAAATAAAATGCATTCATTCTCTCTGTGATTATAGGCCAGACCTGCCAAACACCTGTGACTGCCATAAACTCTAATTAGATATTTATTTACCTCAAAGCAATCTTATTATCTAAATTATTTTAGGCATCAAAGGTCTTAATTATTGAGTCGATCCAATAGGGTTCCTGTCCTTGGGTCTGTGTTTCTGAGTTGCCTCTCCTGCTTAGATGTAAGAGGCGTAGATATAAGGATTCTGCCACTGAGAGTACTGAAAATAACATGCTTACTAAATCAGAACTAGATTTAAATGATGCCATAGACCTGAAGTGGATAACTTCATCTGGTAACCTTTAGAAAATTTTAAAAAACATCATTTCTACCTATAGTCTAAACAAGTATTCTGTCTTTTCTGTATGCAATTACAAAGGGCAGATTTGGTGAAAACTTTGTTATTATGGCATGTGTATCTACCCAGATTTACTAGAGAGACTAAATAGATTTTTCAGTCCTCCTTCGCACTGTGAAGGGGCTGCAAAAAGCTCACCTGGGTGGGGGGAGTTGATGAGGCCTAACAGTGCTTTAAGGTGAAATCACTTTTCCTCCAATGCTAGATTTACAGACACTCTGGTCCTATGTTGACAGGCTAAAGTTGAAGACACTCCCTGGGAAACATTTTAAAACTTACCAGCTTGTCCTTATGATTCAATTATAGAGGCAGCCCATCTTTCCCTGTGTATCATTTCATCATAAATTCATAGGTCCTTGCAGCTTTGAGTAAACTCTCCAAAGCTTTTGTTAAAGTTTCTAAGGGTGTTTTCTGGGTATCCCTGGGAGTCAATGAGTCTCTGGAGGATTGTGTGAACACAAAATGTTTCCATAATTGTCTTAAACTGTTAATTACATTTTTGTTTATTTTTCAGGCTAAGAGGGCACAGCATAGTATTCTAGGCGCTGCAGCTGCTGTCAGAATTGCTGTTTTGAATCTCTTCAGTGAAACAGGATTTAAAATGTCCTAAAAATGGGGTCGCTGAGTACTTGAGCTTGGAGAGAAGCATGCTGAATCTGGTAAGACCACATCCACCAAGGTTACCCTGACCTAGTACAGTGCATTTCTGCTGACTCTCCGGCATCATGCAGATAATAAATATGCCACATAAAAGCTTTTTGTTGCTTATCACTGGTCTTTACAACGTTAAGTGAGCAATAACCAATCAAGACTCTGTACTACCCTTGTCTAACCAATATAACTCTAACAATACGGTTGTCATAACCCTCTGTGGCCCCTTTTATCTATGAAACCAGGCCTCTTAAATGGAATTTCACAGCACACATTCTGAACAACTAGAATATGTGTTTTGCCTGACAGCTGTCCTTATTTTAGCACCAGTAAATATTTATTCTGATACATATTGTGCTTTATCTTGCCACTTACATTGGCATCTCCAAAATTCAAATCATCTCCAAAATTTATTCATATAGTAACAATAGTAGGATGTAAAGCTCTGAAGAAATGATGAGGCCATAAGCCTGGGTCCCCTTGTGTGTGATAATGCCTTTAATGTAGGATTGTGCTGGTGATGTCAGTAGTGATCTCTTGCTAAAATAAAACACATATTAAGTCTTCATCTATCTCACCATGTCAGAATAAAACTTAGGTACTCTTTAAGCTTCCAAAGTCATATTCTGTGACTTCACAGACATCAGGACCAAAAGCCAATAAATTGATTCCTTATAAAGGACTTCATGCATCATATATTGTTATAGTAACAGAGAACAGAGTAAGACAGTAAGATGATTGAAAACACAATGTGGTTGTACAGTTCATTCTAGGTACCTTCTGCTAAACCAAAAGTGATAGTTTAATTTTTAAATCAGTTAATCTTTCTTTCTGTGACCTATTGTGTATGTTTATGTGTGTGTGTGTATTCTTTCCTCTAGCTCTTTGTTTACCATCTGTTTATCTTCCTACATTTTGTTTGTTTTATGCAATGCTAGTGATTGAGCCCAGATATATACCAGGTAAGTACTGTACCGGTAAGCTACCTCCTAATAAATTAGTAAATACTCTTGAATTGCTAAGCTTTTATTATGGTAACTTTAGGTTGACATCATCCTTATATGCCTGTCTTTGGGAGGTTAATAGTTTTTAAGTTTGTAACAAGTCCAAGGAGTGAACACTTTATGATCACCAATTTATGTGACTCCATGAGCTGTGTTTTCTTTTTACCATCACTGTTTTCATTACTCACATGTCCTCTAGCCAAATTCTTAATGAAGACTTTCTATGTAATTCTTGCTACAACTTATACTGTAGCAATGATGTAATAGCTCTCAGAGAACACATATTCTATTTCACAAGTCTTACCTGTAAAAGCATAATTATCAATGCCATTGATACATTCAACTGCCAAGGAAACACACTTGATTGGCATGAACAACTTAAATGAAGGAATCTCTGATTGTATTACTTAGACAACTTTGAACTTCTTTCCATTTTGCTCACTACCATTACTTACCACTTAGTGGCCAGTATGATTGTTGAAGGATTTCCTTAAATATGTTATTTTTACTCCTGTGGGAACCAACCACTGGCTAAGACAAATAATGCAGAGCAGACCTTCTTGCAAAGCACTATTTTAATGATGAAAAGACATGGGCAAGGGTATGGTGTGGTGGGTTAGAAAAGGTAGACTTATAGTCTTGCTTCAGATTAAACAACATTATATTGATTGCTAGTAAATCCATCTGAAGGGTTACACAGTTAAATCACATTGGAAACGGAAGAGAAAGAGTAAAAGATTACAGCGCTCTGAGGATTTGCAATATCTGTCAGTTAGATGGGCTGTGACTTCTACCTACAGACTTCTTGAGATCAATGCAGTCCTTTGCTTATGCTCACTGTGAACCATGGCTTGTCAAGACTGATCTCTTGTTGTGTGCTTCAAAACAGAGGTAACACGAACACAATGTGACACTCAATTAACCACACGCGTCAGTCAGTGGAAAGGCAATGGATTCCACGTTGTCAGCCGCTCAGCACACTGTTTGGGTGGGAGACAAAGCCCTTTCATTACTGCCTATTCCTAGATGCCTCCTGTTTCTAGGTATTGCTGGATCAATTCTATAGACCTGAACTAATGTTCTACCACAGAAATCTAAAAGGTGAGCCCCAGGATTGCATTTGTCTTCTCTGCTTGTTACATTGCTTGGGCCACAATGTAGTCCTGAAAGAGGCTCAGAAAATATCTCCTTTCATTCCACCCTCCTCTTTAAAATCAGGTTTTCATTCATATAACTGAGGGTAACGATGGTCTTTATTGACAGAAGGGAGAGCATGCCAGTGTCCATAGCCAGTCTCTTACCTTATTGCTCTCGGCTCAGCTCCTCTTCTGCTCATGAATGGAGATATACTAAACTTGAGAAAGGCATAATTTGAATAACATATTCCTTAAGTTTTTCTTTTTCTTATATTCCGTTTCTTCCTGATACTTTCAGACTCTTGACATTCTGACACAATGTTATTATATATAGTTTACAGTTTAAAAATATGGAGCCAGATTACAAAGACACTGAAAAATTAATTCATGATGTTTTAAATAAACTCCTAATTTGGGATTGAACTGCATTCATAGCTATATTAGTAGGCATGTGGTCCATGAATCACAAGTTGGACATGAGTTTATATTAGTTTCAAACACCTATGAAATAATTTTGCATAAGTATATCCGATAGGTAAGCATGTATATGTATATATACATATTATGTATACATATGCTTCCTATCTGATATATTTTATATGTGTACATATGTATATATAAAATGTGTGTGTGTGTGTGTGTGTGTGTTTGTGTGTGTGTGTGATTTGTTTGTTTTCCCTCTAACATTTAACATCAAACCATTTTCTGGAATAAAAGAAACCTAAAGCATTAAATTTATCCAAAATAATTATTTTGTCAATTTAATTAATTAATCAAGTTTAATTAATTAAGCAAGTTTTAGCAGCATGTAGGAAATACATATGATGACAATCAATGCATCTGCTTGTGAGAAAAAAACCTTAGACTCATCATACAGGGAACATTTTACAAAATATCTCATCAATATTTCTTTTAATCAGCAAATCCTAAGTAACTCCAAGAAGCTGTCACAAAGCGAGCTGAAGGGCATGATATATATGATATCCTAGAACAAGTACCTCAGAAAAAAATTACAAATCCAAATGAAATCAGGCCCAGTGGCACAGACATGTCAACATGTTGAATGAGAAGATGATGTAATAGGATCCCAGGTTAAAGGCCAACTGAGATATTTTTTTCAGATCGGGCTGGCTATACAGCTAGATGACAAACTACTGCTTAGTTCTGGGCTTAAACTTTAAGACTACAAAAAGTCAGCCAATATTAATATGTCAATATTAATTTGATAGCTATGATGGGTATATATTAAAACATAATCTAAAAGAATGGGAACCAAATGAGAGTATTGGGAAATCTTTGTATTGTTTTAAGTTTTTCATATGTGTAAAATATTCTAAACCAAGATAAAATAAAAATGCATAGAAAACACCCAAACATAGTAAAAATTCTATCTCACATGTGGCTCAGAAATGTCTTGATTTTCAAGTTTTGTTGATTTTGGAATATTTGCATAGCTTATAGCATAAGAATAAAATATTTTTCATTCAAAGATCCAAAATCTTAAATTTGCCTAAATACCTCATTCAAAGAAATTGAGAACTTGGAGAACTTTACCTATTGATATTTGAGTAAAGAACATTCAATTCTGGTTGGCTTTAGCACTATTATGTACAGGAAGATTAAGTGCAGAGAAATATTTAATAAGGATGTGTATGGTATGCAGATATGGGAATGGGAAGGTTTGTGAAAGTGTGGCTGATGCACCATTGTTCTGGGTTCCAAGTAAGTTATTCAACTGACACCAATCCAAAGTGTTATTTGTGATTGGGTTCTGGACACTCTGAGTAAATGCTACTATTTTATAAGTATTTTTCTGAGTGTCACTTGCCTGTACTTGAAATAAATCAAACTTTAAAACTATGGCTTACAAGAAGGACAATAGATTTTTTTATTAATGAAGTAGCATAAAATTTAGCTCATGCTATGTTTAAAATGAACAAATAGTATTGACCTTTGTGATATAGTTTAAAATGATTGACATTTGCTTGGTTATAGGCAGTCTGCTTTGAATGCCCGCTGTGCTTAATAAGAGGCAGTATTATGTGCAATTAACCTCATAAAACAGAGGTGCTCAGAGCACCCCTAAACCACACATACCACTTCTTGTTATTATCGCAACAGTACTCTGAATATTTTTATAACATTTTTGTACTTCCTATACCTGACAACACAGATTCAGCCCTTCATAATTCTTTCTGCCATGTAGACACCAACCCCCTAGTCAGCAACACTGAAGCACATATCCCTTTTCTTTCACTTGGAAATGACTTCACATCGACCAAGAAAGGCACGTTACATTATGACTGGCTATGTCTTGAAAGTTCAGAAATGGGATTAATTCTAGCTAGTTGTTTCCAGAAAGTGTAGGTTTTCTTTGACATTACATTTCATTACTTAAATGTGTTCATACTTAGTACATGTAATAGCAAACATACAAACAAAGAAAAGAAATAGAAAGAACCAAGATCTTGCCTAATTTACATAACGGGCCTCATGCAGTCCTGATTGTTTTCTCCTAGATGCTGATGGTAGAGCACTTTTACATCTGAGGATGTGAGGCACTGAGGTTCCACCATCCTCAACGTAAAGTGATCCTTGTGATTTCCCATTGGGGAAAAATGTTTAGCTCAAAATGCTTTCCGCTATTTCAAGCAAGTTATGTAATTCAGGTATAATATCTGTGGGTGGTGGCTAAACTTACACTATAATTAATTATTTGTATTCTTCTATTATATCAATGGGTCACCATGTACACTTTTTTCCTTTAGGGGAAATTTACAGGTTTTTCTCCATCTTATGACCTATTATTCACATAACCACTGTGAAATCTATTTTTTCGTGGCTTATTACAAACTCAGAAGAAATTTCCCAAATGTTCAAATCTCTGTAAGTTGCTATAGAAATACAATCAGCCCTGCAAGTATAGCTGTCATATCTGCAGATACAAATAATTCTAGACAAAAACTATATTTTTATTACAGAAATTTTCCAAACCAAGAAAGAACCTGAAATTTTCTATGTGCTGATCCCTCATGGATAAAGTCACATGTAGGCTCCTGAAACACCCTCCTCATATTTCATAGATCCTCACTCTCCTTCCATGTTTATGTTGTTAGACCTAACATAATTATGTCAGCAGTATTGTACATATATAGACTTCTTTATTTTTATTTTTAAATTGCCAGAATAGAACAAATGCCATTGTTTGAATTGCATTTACTTTGTATTAGGTATCAAGACAATCTAGAGATGATTAAAAAATGGACAGAATTGAAAATCCTGAACGCATCTGATGATGAACCATTTGTGTGGTTTTATAGTCAAGGGGACTCAGAAACCATCAATCCTCTGTGTATGCAAAGTAACTACAATCTGTCTATAATATTAAAAACAATCTCATGTATTTTACCTAGGAACACTTGCAACAAAAGTAGAGTGGTAAATAATTACATGATGAAGAAAAAGATATCTATCACTAAATTTTGAGATTAAACATAGGATAGAAAATATGTTGAATTTTAACAGCTGATCTATGATTTTTTTAAATTTTATTTTTATATTATAGTAAATGGAAAAGTAGTAGAATAAAGGACTTCTTATAGTCTCAAATATCTCTGAACACCTCATTACTCATTCTTCAGACATTTTCTGTAAATTGGACTATAAAATTGGTCCTGACATGATTTTTTTGCCAAAAAAATTCATACTTTAAGAGAATACCTTTGAAGATTATGAAGTATAGAATTACTTCATTTTGCAGGAGGTGACATCTAATCTGTGGATGTCAGGTTGAGGAAGAGGTAGGTTGTGAGAGTTAGAGGTAGCTATTATAGAGTTAATTGTGCATAGGCACTGCCCATATAGGGAAGATCACCCTGTCTGTTTGATGAATAAAAATTTGAACTAATAAAAAAAAAAAGTAGAGTTCTTTCCTTCTGTTAAAAGATTACACTGCAAGTCAGGGTATTGAAAGGCCAGAATGATGATGTTAATGGCAAGTAATGGTGTTATAACAAGTATCAACTGTCATGACAAACTGTCCATTGAAGGCACAAGGATGCCTTTAAATTGAATCATGACTCTTCTCACCCTAATGTTACACTTTTATAGGCTCCGTGAAGAACCTTTTGCTCAAAAACATTTCCTCTGAAATTCCAACATAAGAGATTTATGCATGTGTCTTAAGAGGCTCAATGTTTTAAATGTCAGTACCACTCGAGGTTAAGCAGAGCTATAATTCAGCCATGTCTTCGTGTGGAATCCTATCATGCAGATGCATTCTTTCTCTTTATGGTTTAATGATACTAATTATGAATGGAAAATGGAAACTTCTAGAAGAGGATAAATGAAAAGGTCACCCTTCTCCTTTGCATTTTCAAAAAAGAGATATGTGCAAAGAGCAGGCATCTGTAAGGCATAGTCGAAAGACATGAATGCACAGAGCTATCTCTATACATAAGACTTGTGAGTTTGGCCATTTCAATGTCTCTGTGTAAAGAACTGCTAACACAATATTGTTCTTTTTATATACAAATACTATTATACCCTAATGCTTTCATATAACTGAATTTCCTTTAACTAGAAAATGAATATTTTGTTTAGCTTTACCTTTTATATACTACTAATATTCTATTTAGCAATAGATGCCAATATATTAGTCAAATAGATGGCAAAATATTGGTAGCCTATTGTTTCCACATTGTGTTATATAAATTGGGATACAAAACAAAAACACTTTACTTAAATGACTCTTGATCACAAACAGGAAGTTATCAACAAGTTCTTATTTCACTAGCAGCAATTTTGGGGGGTAGGAAGCTGGAGGAGAAAACATGTGGATTAATAATGATTCCTAAATGTTACTTTTTAATATTTAAGTTTATATTTTATACAATGTATTATATATGTACATAATACACATATAATATAATACATACACACACATATATAAATTATATATATATATATGAAATAGGTAATACATATTGTTCTAGTTTGTGTACAAATAATATTATGTCCTAATGCTTTCCAGTAACTGAATTTTAACTAGAAAATAAATGTTTTGTTTAACTTTTTTCTATGCAACTAATAATATATTTACTAGTAGATGCTGCCTTCATAAAATATTGATAGCTTATTGATCACACTTTGTTAATTCTGGCTTCCTGAGGAAGACTGAGAAACCATCAGGTCCCTTGGAATTGGATTTAAAAAGAGTCATGAACCTCCATGTAGATGCTTAGAACTGAACCGGAGATGTCTGCACATGCTCATAACTGCTGAACCAGCTCTCCTGCTTGAAATGATAATTTTTGAGAAATGAATGATAATTTCAAATTTATACTCTGTTTCACTAACACAGAATACCTTCATACTGTCTGAGGGATACTTCAGCAACCCAAGATCCTAGTCCCACTAAAAATGTCCAAAGTAAGTACTCACTTTCCACACAAGAATCCAGAGGCGATAACATTCACTTTCATAGTAAGTGCACACTCACATACTCATTGTGAACACACAATAAACAAATTACAAAGAAAAGTAAACAGTGAGAAGCCTATAACTAGTGGAGCTAGTATTTAAAACCATGAAATTTATCTCCACACACTTCAACATTCCTCAGTAGTAACCATATAACACTTAACATCAATTGTACATGAAAAATTGTCTTTATGCCATCCTATGTTAACAGTTGCAACCATTGATACTAAATTTGAATTAATTAATTTATGGCTAAGTTTGCAGAAAATAACAAAACTTAATAAAATTAATTAATGAGGATACCTGGAATTAAGACATACTTTATTCAGAATAGGCATGATTAAAATAAACATAAATATGACTGTTGGCTGTTTGATAACCGGATGAACATTGCGCACATATTGAGAAGATCATTAATCTCTGCCATCTCTTGTTATGTGCATTCTCCCTTGTGACAATTACTACTTCAGCATATCTCACACTAAGAGGAACTTTTCCTGGGAGCTGATGAGAAATATCACACCAAAGAGTGGTTTCTTTTTCTAAATGGTCCCATTTCACAGCTGCATGTGTATTCCTTAGAAATCTGCCTTAGATCTCCATGGTCTCTAAAGTGCCAGTTACTTGTCACGGTTCTGTGAAATCAAGAGTAAATGGACACCATAAGCACATCGAAAGAGAGCATCTTTTCTTAGAGATATCATCACCTCTCCATAGTCTCTCATAGGAGAAAACGAGTCTCTGAGAACAGGAATGTCTCTCATAGGGCCCAGCATTCAGTTGCTAGAAAGCCCTATTTACATTTCAACTTCTGAATTGGTTGGAAGCACAGACATTTCTACAACTGTCCATTACTTTGCTAATTACTAATTTTGTGCATAGACACATACCTGGCCCCACATGTGGAGGCTGGAAGCCAACGTGAGGGAATTGGTTATCTTTTACCATGTGCTTCTGTAAGGGAGCAGATGAAGTCCTGAGGAAATGTGCATTATTGTGACATGAACACAGCCATGCCAAGGACACCAAACTCTTCCTATCTATGGGAATGGCAAGACCTTCCTTTTGTCTGAATATGTATTTAACAATTAACCTTTAGCTAAAACTAGTATATACAGAAGGTAGTGACCACAGTCATCCTGATGGGCTGCAACCTGAGTTTACTCCCTTTCAAAAAAACCCAAACTAGAGTAACTAGCCAGTATTGCTAGTCTTGCTGTATATAGTATGTATGCATGTGGTGTATATATAGTAGGGATTCTTCTAGTTCATCTCCATCTAAATGTACAAGTTAAACCTCTCAACCTTATGATATTTGTGTCTGTTATTTCTCCACCCCCATCATGCCAGTGAGGTTTAGTTATATATTATATGAATATTTAATTATTTATATGCCCATCAGCCTATCAATTTGCCTCCAACTTTTCAAATGTTGATGTTTTCTGTCCCAGAAAATATTGTCTTTAAACAGTCCAGGTACTCTGTGACTGATGTATTGGTAGGGACATCAGTACCTTTCCTATAGTCCTGCAGTATAAGAGGTGGACAAGTCATGTTTCTTTTCTTCTAGGGCAAATATGTGCTATGACCTTGCTGTAGGTTTAGGTTCATTGCTTTGGATAATCTACTTCCCCTTCTTTTTATTTTGTATATGTGTTAACATGTATGCACACATGCATGAAGGTGTATGTTTCTTCATGAGTATGTGGAGGCTAGAGGCAAATGGTTGGTGTCTTCTTCAATATCTATTCATTTCATTTTATTTAATTATATACACTATATTTCAGTGAATATGGACTCGCAGACTCAGATAGACTAGATGGCCAGAAAGCTCATGGATCCTCCTGTTTTGCTTCCTTATAGATGTGCACACATATGGCTTTTAAAAATGGGTTTGGAGAGGTCAAATGAAGGTCATTTATGCTTTTTCACTCAAAAATCACCTAAGATATTATTGAAGTCCAAACTTCTTTTCTTTGCAAGTTTGTATCTTTCTTTACAAGCCATGTTTTTCATTTTCTGTAAATTAAAATTATTCTAGATGAAGACATAGGGAGAGAGAGGAAAGAGAGGTACAAGGGAGGATATAGAATGCAAAATTAAAACTTATACTACTTAAGGGTAGTATGGAAAACTAACATAGTAGAATCTTCCTAAAATATATACATATATACAGGAAATCTCAATGAAATAACAAAATTACATTTTAGAGAGAAAATTCCCTAAATAGACACCTTTTAACATCAAATGCAAACTTCAGGGCTGGGAATGGATTACATATAATGGAGTTGTTTGCAAAGGGTGGCCAATGAAACCAACAAACAACCGAGACTTTGCTAAGGCTATTGTTTTTCTCCACAATCTGATGGTACATTCCTATTGATGAACCCTACAACTACACAAATGACTGAACATGGAGATGTTGAACTGTTGCATACCTACAGTCTTCACCCCTCCTGACCAGTATTCATGTTACTGGAAAGTACTTTGCATACTATCGGAGGAGAAAGGTAAATTCCAGTCCAGCTACAAAACCTTCAGTCTACCATGATGTCCTGCCTTCAAAAGACACTGCTGTATTAGTGGGGAAAAATGAGGGAGTAACCAACCAGTATCTTATTGGACTTGAGGGCCACTCCATAAGATGGAACCCAATGCCTAAAACTACACAGGTGGCCAAAAACTTAAGATGACATAGGCTATCAACCTCAACAAAAACCAATACTACTGTTCTACTAAAAGAATAAACAGTGAGAAAATGACTGCTAACAAAATTCTTCTGTACTCAGTGATCAGTGACTTGCTCAACCATCATCCAGATGATTATTTCTTGAGTAGATGGGAACTAATACAGAAACTCAGAAGCACATAGTTTGCAGAGAACAAGAAACCTCAGAACACTCTTTCCAAATGGAATATCTCCATAAAAGTTATTCTCCAAACCTTCCCCTAACTCTTCCATAGGGAGTCCAAGACCTCAGTGCAAAGGTTGGCTGTAAGTATCTGCATCTGTCTTAGTCATCTGTTGGTAGAGCTTCTCAGCATACATTTATACTAGCCTCCTGTGTGTAAGCAGAACATCATTTCTGTAAGTAGGGCCAGTCACTGGTTGGTCATTTTTCTTTCAGTCTCTGTTCCATTTTTGTCCCTCATTTGTTTTTGAGAGGAGTAATTTTTGTTTATTTATTTATTTATTTATTTATTTATTTATTTATAACCCAAATGCTGATTCCCTCCTGGTCCACCTTCATAGATTTCTTTCCCCATCCCTTTTACCCTTTGCCTCTGAGAGGATGCTCTCTCCAAGTGTATCCTCCCACCATGGTGTACCAAGTCTCTACAGGATTAGGCTCATCCTCTCCCACTGAGGCCAGTCAAGGCAGCCCTCTGCTATATATGTGCCAGTGGCCTTGGACCAGCCTGTGTATATTCTTTAGTTGATGTCTCAGTCTCTGGGAGCTCTAAGGGGTCCAGGTTAGTTGACATTGTGGATCTTCCTGTGGGATTGACATTCCCTTCAGAGCCTTCAGTCTTTTACCTCTCTCTTCCACGGGGGTCCTCAAATTCTGCCCAGTGTTTGTGAGTATCTGCATCTGTCTTATTCAGCTGATGGGCAGAGCCTCTCAGCTATGCTAGGCTCCTGTCTGAAAGCATAACAGAGTATCATTAATAATGTTAGGGATTAGTGATTGCCCATGAGATGGGTCTCAAGCGGGCTGGTTATTGGTTTGTCATTCCTTCAGTGTCTGTATCATCTTTGTCCCTGCATTTCTTTTAGATAGGAGCAATTTGGGGGTCAAAAGTTTTGTAGGTAGGTTGTTGTCTCCATCTCTCCACTTAGAATCCTATCTGACTACTGGAGAAGGTCTCTTCTAAGTCCATGTCCCTACTCTTGGTCATTTCGGCTAAAATCACCTACATTGATTCCTAACAGCTTTATTCATAGTAGCCAGAAACTGGAAGCTACCCATATATCCCTCAACTGAAGAATGGATACAGAAAACGTAGTTCATTTACACAATGGAATAATACTCAGCTATTAAAAACAAGTGGATCATGAGTTTTGCAGGTAAATAGACGGAGCTAGAAAATAACATCTTGAGGATGGTAGCCTAGAGCCCAAAAGATATGCATAGCCACTTTTAAGTTGATATTAACCAGAAAGTACAGAATACTCATTATACACCACATAGACCCAAAGAAGTTAAACAAGAAGGAAGGTCCATGTAAGGATGCTTGAATCCCACTTAGAAGGGAAAACAAAATAATCATAGGAGGCAGAGGGATTGAGGGATTTTGGTGGGAGAGGGGAGGGAGAAAGGAATAGTAGTACAGGATCAGGTGTGGGGAGAAAGAGGAGAGAGGTCGAGAGGAAGAGGAGAATGAATGGAAATTTGAAGCTGCTGGGGATAGCGGACAGGAAGAATCTGTAGGAAGTTCCAGAGACCCAGGATGGGGATGCTCACAGTCTCACTCTTAAGTCTAGTGTGTTAGAAATAAGATATTTCAGATATTATTTTGGTGATGTAATTCTATGTCTATATACATATTTATATGTTTATATTACATGTGTTATATTATTATAAACATTTATTTTTAAACATAGATATTTTACCCATATACTAAGGAATTTGGTATCTGTAATGCAGAGATACTATATATAGGTGTCCACTGAATTTTATCTTTGTAATTTAGAGGGAAACTTTGAGAAGAATGTCAAACTATTCTTACCAAGTGGTTGCACATATAGATCATTTCCAACCTTAAGATTAAATGTTTATGCATGAATATAAGTATAGATGTTTGTATGTCAATTTTTATGTAATTTGTAGTTCAATATATGATATCCCATATGTTCAAAGAGAAAAACTACCTTTCCTTAAATTTCTCTTCATAGAATTAAAGCAAAGAACCTTGAAACTTAAATAAAACATGGCAAAAGTAGTCTTCTGAAAAAAACAATTATGTGTATTTGAGTCTACAAAACAACACAAAATATAATATAATTAGAAAGTGTAAAGTGCAAAATAAAATTTCTGTTCCTCATACTATCAAGCATACACTCATTAAACTGCAGTGTTCTTCCCTGGGGAAGAGCACATCTCTCCTTGTCATCATTACTTGCTAATTGCTTGTAGTTTTTTGTGGAGTGTTTAGGCCTCCTGACCTTAAATATATATTTATATTTATCTTAATATATATATATATATATATATATATATCTTAAACATATATATATATGTATATGTGTATATATGTATATATGTGACATTAAGGAGACTAAGCAGGATGTATGTGTGTGAATATATATAATATACATATGATATATATATATATATATATATCACAATATATATGTATTTAATAGCTATTAATGAAGAGAAAGACCATAAATTTGAAACAGAGTAAGATGGTGGTACATGGCAGAGCCTGGAAGGAAGAAAGGAAAGGAGGAAGTTATTTAATTTATAATAATAATGATTTTTAAGGTTTTCATTGCAGTGAAGAGATACCATGACCATGCCAATTCTTATTTTTTATTAGATAGTTTCTTATTTACAATATCTCCTTTCCCAGGTTCTCCTCCAAAAAAAAAAAAAAAAAAAGAAAAAGAAAAGAAAAGAAGAAAAATACAAAAAAACCCCAAAACTAAAACAATCACCTGTTCCCCCCTCCCTCCCCCTGCTCATCATCCCACCCCCTCCTGCTTACTGGCCCTGGCATTCTCCTACAATGGAGCATAGAACCTTCACCAGGCCAAGGTCCTTTCTTCCCACTGATGACCAACTTGGCCATCCTCTGCTATATGCATGGTATACATTCTCTGATAAGTGGATATTAACCTAGATGATTGGAATACACAAAGTACAAACCACAAACCATAAGAAACTCAATAAGAAGGAAGACCAAAGTGAGGATACTTAGTTCCTTCTTAAAAGGAGGAGCAAAATACCCATGGAAGGAGTTGTAGGGGCTAACTATGGAGCAGAGACTAAAGACAATTCAGAGACTGTTCCACCTGGGAATACTTCCCATATTCAATCATCAAATCTAGACACTACTGTGGATGCCAACAAGTGCTGGATGACAGGAACCTGAGATAGCTGTCTCCTGAGAGGCTCTGACAGTACCCGACTGATATAGAAGTAGAGGCTCACACCCATCCATTGGACTGAGTACAGGGTCCCCAATGAAGAACTAGAGAAAGGACCCAAGGAGCTGAAGGGTTTGCAGCCCCTCAGGAGGAACAACAATATCAACTAAGTAGTACCCTCAGAGCTCCCAGGGACTAAAACTCCAACCAAAGAGTACACATGGGGGAACTCATGGCTCCAGCAGCATGCCAACTATTATAAAGAAAGTATTTAATTGAAAGCTGGTGTACAGTTTCAGAAGGGGAGTGCATTTCATCTAGGGTCCCTCCCTTTGAGTCCTGAGAGTCTCTCACCTCCCACATCTCTGGTATATTCTGGTGGTCCCCCCAACCTCCTACCTCCTGAGGTTGATTGTTTCTGTTCTTTCTGCTGGCCCTCTGGGTTTCAGTTCTTTTCCCTTACCCAATACTGGATCATGTTCCCCTCCCTGCCCCCAATCCCTTCCCCCTCCCAAAGATCCCTCTCCCCACTTGTGATTGCTTTCATCTCTCTGTCAAGTAGGACTGAGGCATCCTCACTTGGGCCCTTCAGCTTATTTACCTTTTTGAGTTCTGTGGACTATATCTTGGGTATTCTGTTTTTTTGTTTTTATTTTTTTATTTTTTGCTAATATCTACTTATTAGTGAGTACATACCATGCATATCCTTTCAATTCTGAGTTACCTCACTCAGGATATTTCCTATTTCCACCTGTTTGCTTGCAAATCTCAGGATTTTCTTGTTCTTAATAGCTAAATGAAATGCCCTACAGTGGCGAGAGGGAACTTATAAAGCCCACCTCCAGCAGAAAGACAGGGCATAAAGTGAGGGAGGAGGTTGTTATCCCACAGTTAAAAATCTCTGACCCATAATTGTTCCTGTCTGAACTGCAGGGATGGAAATGGAGAAGAGTCTGAGGAAAAGAAGGTCCAGAGACAGGCCTAAAGTGGGATCCAGCTCTAGGGGAGGCCCTAAGGCCTGACACTATTACTGAGGCTGTGGAGCACTCGCAAAAATGGACCTAGCATGACTGCCCTCTGAAAGACCCAGCAAGACTCAGATGCTCTCTTTCACCCAACTAATGGACAGAAGCTACTGAACCCTGTGATTGAATTAGGGAAATGCTGGAAGAAGGCGAGGAGGAGTGTGACCCTGTAGGAAGACCAGTAGTTTCAATTAACCTGGAAGCCTGAAACCTCTCAGATACTGTATCACCAACCAGGAAGCATACATCAGCTGGTATGAGGCCCCCGACACATATACAGCAGAGAACTGCAGGGTCTAGGTTCAGTCATAGAAGATGCAGTTAACCCTCAAGAGACTGGAGGTCCCAGGGAGTTTGGAGGTCTGGTAGGGTGGTCAGGGGACATCCTTGTGGAGACAGAGGTAGGAAGGAGGTATGGGATATGGAACAGTCAGAGGGTGGACTGGGAGGGGAATAAAATTTGGAGTGTAAAAAAATACAGAAAAGAAAGATATAAAATAATAATAATTATAATAGTAATAATAAAAGGTGAATGCATTAACATCATGTTAAGAAGCCTGGCAAACTTCAGGCAGACATGATGCAGGAAGAGCTTAGAGTTCTACATCTTGATCCACAGGAAGCAGAAGGAGACTGTTTTCCACACTGTGTGTAGCTTGAGCATCAGAATACTGAAGCCCATGTCTACAGTGTCACACTTCCTTGAAAAAGGCCACACTTCCTCCAACAAGGTCAAACCACCTAATAGTGACTCTCCCTCTGGGCCAAGCACTTAAGCACATGACTCTGTGGAGGCCATAGCCATGCTAACCACCACGAATAATAATAACTAAACCAAGTGATTTCTCTGGAGAGTTTTCTGAAGACTCCCCTGGCCTCCTTGCTCCATCTGTCTCATGGCAACTCTCTCAGTCTCAGTGTCTCTCTTATTCTCTCTCCTGAAATTCTTCTTTCAGGAGAGAGAAGGAATAGGGAAGGGAAGGATAGGTTTCTCTCTGCAACTGCTATGACATATGTCCTCTTCCACATGTCACACCATTTTCTGTCTAATGTTCATCTTCTAATATTCTAGGACAGGTGACAGTCCTGTCCTAGAGCTTTTTCCTCCTCCAGTGATCTGCATTTCAGAAGGAGATTGCCATCCAAACTTACTTTACTTTTCAAAACCTCCTGATTCAACTTCATCTTTCAGGCAAGACTCATCATGTTTCCCAAACCAGCCTAAACAAAGCTCAAGGTAGATCAGTATGTTATGCTACTGAACTTCTCCAATATGGATGAAATTATATGGAGTGGAGTTGACACGTCTACCACTGTATTGCCATTCATGTATATATTATCATGTTAGAAGCTTGAATAGAGACTCTCATGTAAATTCAGAGAATAGCTATAGATGCGACAGAGAACTAGTATTGTGATCTTCATGGATGACTATAGTCATTACACTACATGTGGTTTGGCATGTAAATTTACAGTTTGAATGTAAATGGCTTTTTGGCTAAAAGTGTAAGGTTAAACAATATGATCTTCATGACTTATGAAATAGCAGACACAGTCCAATAATACCATAATAAATTAAACTAAGGCTTACAATGAGAATAAAACCACATAGGCAAGTTCCAATGCTACACCCAGCTACTCTCAGCCCAGTGGCTGGTCTAGACAGCCAGTTTTGATCTCATGGGCACTCTCTGCCTCAAAGGTCCAAAATCTCTCCACCCAGCTCACTAAGTTCCACTGGTGAGTTGATATCACACCAGCTTCATGCTTCAAAACCCCCAAGGCCTTTGTGGTACACATCTAGTTTCTCTCTTGAATCCAGTTGAACCTCTGCTTGTAGCAAAAAACCTCACAAACTTAGTTCAGAAACAATGGTAACTTAATCGCTGGGTGCTACAACTACACTCCTAATCTTGTAAACCATATTAAATCGAAATCCTCCGGTAGTGAATCCTGGCGGTTCGCCGTATAAGCAGGGAGACACTAGAAGCTTCATCTTGCCCTCTCGCTATCCTGGTCCCAAAAGGCTTCTTCTAACTCTCCTGCTTCCTCTCCTCCTCTGTCCAACCCAGAATCCCGCCTACTTGTTCAGTGATTGGTCCCTTTATTCACTGGGAGAAGGTTCTTAAGAAGTCACCTGAGTTCCTAACTCATTCTTCATTTTAAACAAGCCCTCCTGAGAAAGCTGAATTTACATCAAAATACAGGCAATCACCAAGGCCATCCATAACACAGTCCCAGTCCAGGTCTAGTGTCGTGTATAAAGAAAAGAACTTATATCATCAATTCAATAAGTCATGATATTTATATTGTCTATTTGTACTTTCAAATGTATTAATTTTTATTATTAACAACTTGAACGAATGTTCTTTTTCATTTTAACAGAACAACTACTGCTTGGGTAAATTCAAATTTCTTTGGAAATAAATGGAATTGTATTTCTATCAGATGATTAGCCTATGGTGAGGGTCATCACTGGGGAGAGGGCTCCAAGTTTCATCTTTAAAATATGAAATAATTTCCCTCTGTGTTTTTGACTTGGAAATATGTGTGCTGGTGAAGGTAGGTAAGTAGCACTCATGTGAGATATCGATTCAAATGTGGTTAATGACTGCATCTCCTCACCTGCTCTCAGCAGACTGAAGTATGCCTTAGTCCCGAGTACACATTGACATAAATATGGCTCATTAGAGAACGTTTGGAACTTTAGAATGGCATGTGTTTATTTCATATTTTCTAGAATACCCAGGTAAATGTTAGAAGATCAGTTGATTCCTTAGTGTACTGTTAGCAAGTTAAATAGTCCCTCTTACATTTTCATTAGTTCATTCGTCATTTCCTCAAAATATATGCTTCGATTGCTGATTAGTAGAAAATAGCATAAGCTCCCACTATTCTTCATGAGCCAAGAGTGCAAAAAATAAACTATATTTTTAACCACAAAGAACTCTTAAACTCAGAAATTGTAAATAATTTCCATATTTTAGACAGAGAAGAATCCATTTGTTTGATTTAATTTTATAATGACACCTCATATCATTTAATACCTTCTGACACATTTCCTGTTCAGATGATACATTTACTCTCGGCAGCACAAGCCTGTATTTGCATCTTTGACAGCAAAGGAGAGACTGACTAATGGAACTGATACTTGGTTTGAATAATGTAGGATGTTGTGACAATGACAGTGGCAACGAATCTTAAATAATAATCCCTACGTGATGAAATTTGAAAAGATGCAGACAATTGTCTTACACACACATATGTTCAATTTCATTTCTCTTTTGGAGTTGCAGCAGAATTCAATCCATCTTAATGACACTTGACAAGAAAAACTAATTTCTTTTAACAGCACCTCCCAATGACCTGTTTCTTATTTTTATTCATTCATTCATTCATTCATTCATTCATT
>JADRCC010572383.1:4270-18496 GCA_019843855.1 Hylomyscus alleni | reverse complement strand
CCCCCCCCCCCAACACATGAGCTGCAGTATACACAAACACAAACACAAACAAACAAACAAGCAAACTAATAAACAAAAATCAGCATGTAGTCTGATCTTTCAGGTCACTTCAAGCTGTGGTAGACACATATCGGGTGTTTAGTAGCCAAGTGACTTCTGCTCACCTCCTTGAAGACACTGATACTTTAAAGACATCTGCAGCTCATTGCTATGCTCCCTACTTTAAATTCCAATTCTTTACTTCAATTCTTTCCCAACCTCCTAATGTATTATTATTCTGTATGGAAACTCTGGTACCTTTTCAATTAGAACAGAACTAAGGTGATCAAGTAGATTGTCCTGAGATGGCTGCAGAAGAGACCATCTTACTTTTCATCAATAGAAATACCCCCAGGACCAATACCTACCCATCATTTACTGTAACAGTTCAAATTAGGATAATGACCCTAATTTTTGTTTCCTTCAGCAGAATCTCATTCCAAACTGCACAAGTATTTTCAGTAAAGCTAGAAAGGATAATTATTTGGGTGTAACTTAACTCAGGGTGGTTAGGTTACTGACTGAAAGAGCCATAGGTCAACAGTGGTACACATAGATCTAGAATTTAGCTGCACGGACTCTTTGATCATTATTTATTATGCTGAGAAGTATAATAAATATACTAATATATAATAAATAAGTATAATTGAAGTAAAGAATTGGAATTTAAAGTAGGGAGCATAGCAATATAATAAATATAATATAATTATTTTTTTAGTCAACATGAACAGTAATGATCTGAGATAAAGACCTAGACCAAGTGGTTCCCTTACCTCTGCCTATAGGTCTGTCTATCACGGACCTATAACTTGATTCCCTCTCCATACAAGGGTCAGTGAATGCATGCCATCTAGGTTAAGCAGAAAGGCTGTGGTTAACACATTACTAGACAAAATAACTATGTCAAAAGCAATGTTTATTTAGTATAGCTGTTATGAATATAACCAATAGTTATAGCTAACCAAAATAATATACACTGTCCATTTCCTTGGGATAAAGATGTCCTTTTCATGTGTTCTCCCAGATTCTCTTACACCTGTTTTGTGGTGGAGTGTGAAGAGTGTGTGTATACAAATAGTGGAATTCCTTCTGGTGATATCTATCTGCTCTTCAACTCCTAGGCCCCAAGCCCTTATCAGAGAGCATCTGGCTACACACACTCAACGTTTTTTAAGCTGCTGTTCTTTTTTTTGAGAAAGCTTCAGACTACTCCTTTATTCCACATTGTAGTAAGGTGTGAAAAATGCCATCATGACTAGCAATCGATTCCCAGGAGCTTCTAAAAGCAAAGAAACAAAGAAGGAAGGAAGGAAAGAAAGAAAGAAAGAAAGAAAGAAAGAAAGAAACAAACAAACAAACAAACAAACAAACAAATGACTAACCAGAAGGCAGCTTCCATGTAAACTTCTTTACCTTAAATAGTAAAGTAAAAATAACCACATATGAGCTGTGCTGTGCTTTAGAATAGACATGGACACAGTTTTTTGAAAATAGATGTGTTACTGCAAATCTGTGCCTGACACTGTAACTCACCAAGTGAGTGAGAAGAGCATGCTTAACTCAAGCCTAATGTGCAATCTCTTCCACCCCTAAAAGTCAACTATAACAACGCAGTCTGAAAGATACATGATATCTTTGTAAAAAGTCCTTCAGGAAACTGTTAGGAAGGTTTCTTGTTAGGAAGGTTTCTGTAGCATTTTCCTCCTTGTAGTGTGTGGCAGTGAGGCAATTTGGGAACTGAGGCCTGACACACTGATCCATGAAAGTCATTAGCACCATCCTCTAGCTGTGGTATGTCTCAAAGACTGCATGAAGATGTCTCTCAGGAAAGATCATGTGATGTTGACTCTTTGTCCCCTTGAGTAAATGGAGTCATGTTTCATTTCAGGCAGGGTTTTCTTATGGATTGGCACACTTAGACCTTCAGAACTGTCGAATCCTTCAACTGCAGATAACAAGCTTAGGTACAGATATTTTGTGACTCAGAAAGGATCAATGTGTGATCAATATGTAGCAGGGATGAACTGAAACTTAAATTCATTAATAGTTACTCAAAACCAACGGGATATGGTTTACTGATTATTGTTGAGAGAGAGAGAGAGAGAGAGAGAGAGAGAGAGAGAGAGAGAGAGAGAGAGAGAGAGACAGAGACAGAGACAGAGACAGAGACAGACAGAGACAGAGACAGAGACAGAGACAGAGACAGAGATTTTATGGAGAAAATGTGAAAAAGATACTAGGATCTTCAGGTAGAAAACCTATCTATATATTGAGTAGATATTGTATCCATTACTGAATAATTCATGATAACCCCTTAAAATGTTATCAGTATTGGCTTTAAGTCTGTCCACCACAGGACGTCTGTAACCTATTAGAATCAATGATGAGATCAGGCAGGTTTGGTCTGCTCCCATTAACCCTAGCTGAGGTTAGTGTTGATAGCACAGCATCGCAATGTCTCTCAGATCACCTGTCCAGAAAAGACTTGTTGACTCTGTTGTCTTCAGTTTCTCCTAGGAATCCCCAGAGTTAACAGATCTTCTTCAGACGTGCTGCTTTCAATTTCTCCATCAGCACTGGAGTCGTGGTCTCCTGGTAACATAGTGCTCCACTTGCTTTTGAGACATGCCTTTTCCACAGATCTGCTGTAGTCATGTTTAACCCTTCTCAGTCCTGCATTTTCCCTGATGCAGTGCATCTTTTGGGACTATTGAGCAGCTCCAATAAGGACTGGTCAGAGACTGCTCTTCCTGTTGTGGCCTCTCCTGACTCTATGTTGTATTAGGTTTCCTAAGTCCCAGCTCAACATGCTGCTGAAGTCAAGAACAATTTCCTACTGAAAGCCTTGGTGCATTGTTTCATGGTATAGTGATTTCAGTGAGAGTGCCAACTTGTTTCCAGGGCCATCTCTCCTAGGTTTTTATTATACATGTTCTGGAACATGTTATGGAACATATCTGAGGTAGAAAACCTAGAGGATGACATACACCCTTCTTTACCCATGAGAACCTCTGCTTCTCACATTGCCACCATGTAAAATATTTGTGTGTGTAGTTACATGGTGCTTAGAACCCAAGAGCTCAAATCCCAAAGTTTAATATATTTCTTTCTATAATAATGAAGGAGTAAATTTAACTTAAAGATATTTCTAGTCTCTACCATACTTCAACACATGAAATTATTACTAAAACTTGTGGTCAGTTCAGTAGTATTTGTAATGTGATATCTAGTACAATGTACCTACTGTGTCCTTGACAGTACAAAACATAAAATTTATTTCTGTCACATTGTAAATATGGAAATAAATGCTAAGATTGAGTCATGAAGTAACAGCAATCAAGACGGAATGGGGGGAGTTGACCAATATAATACAATTATGGAGGATTTCTACTGAAGAGGTAGAATTGTTGTACATAGCTTAGAGGGTATAAGTAATAAACTATAGTAAAATGTCAGAAAGGGATGAAATTACACTATTTGTCATAAGTCTTTTGTATATAGGTTTCTTAGCTATAAATTTCTATTATTTAATTTTTAATAAAAGGTTAAATAAGTACTCCTTATTTTGGAAATTCAACGATCAATTCTTGTAGGCAAACATACTGTCTTCCCTACTTCGAGCAACCCTCTGGGTGTATTCTAATGAGGCAGGGCTGATATTTGATCTTTGAACAATAAATGCTGTCATTACACGTTGTTATGAAGGCATATGTGAAATAGTAATGTTTAGTATAATGCCTAGTACCATGGTGCTCTATTTGGAGTAAACGCAAGAGGCAAATGTACTAGGTAAAATGCTTACACATTTGGTATCCTAAGCAATCAAGTTTTCACTTTAATAATTCCGAGACTGTGTGCACAGCTTTTTATACTGCTCAGGGTAGACCATATCCTACTCTTAGAAAGCGAAAGCGGGGAGAGGGCACAAATGACATCATTTCTCTTATGCCCCTCACGTGGTCCTCATTAAGTTGACGGCACAGACTATAAAGAGGGATTTTAAAAGCCTGGAAAAGTTGAAGGCAGACAATCTCTTGTTCAGAGGATGAAATGGGGGTAAACCATAACATATGTGCCAAATAATATAGTCTTTGTTTTATGTAATAATTTATCCTCCTCCCTGATTTTCCTTCCCACAGAACAGACGTAACTTAAGGTCGGTACTTAGCATCACTGGACGCTGGAGAGTAAACAGGGATGATGCGATGATTTATTTGGCAGGGGGATGGCTGAGCCCGCTGCACGGTGGCAGCCTCCTAAGTTAGATTATGGTGGCTGCCTGGCCAGACAGGTCTCATGCTTTATGAGGCTGATAGTGTTCTGCACTTAAACCATCCAGTTTGCATCTGCGAAAGCCTGGGTCAGGAAAGGTAAAAAGGTCACTTTTTGTCATAATGGTTCTCAGAGCCAAAAAACGGTATCTTTCCCGAGGGGCTGGCCTGAAAACATTCAGCTTTTTGTTGTAACAGAGGTCTTGCCTAATTGAAAATCCGGGAGATAGAAAGATCTTTCAACAAGACACTTAAACTCATTGACAGATATTTTCCTACTAATTATCAGCACTAGTGACTAAATATAATGTGCTGCTGTGAATAGAATGAATCTTTACTTTAAAACTCATGGGATCTTTGCTGATACTTTCAAACTAAGTAAGGAATTGCCAACCTCCAATGAACTTCATAAAATATAGAACTGGAGAAGTCAACTTTCAAACTTATTTTTATGGAACTCCAGGTTTAATTGAATGTTTAAAATTTTAATGATATCTAACTTAAAGGTAGTGAATTTATTGTCATATTAGTAACTATAACTGTGATAAAATGCCATTTAGAAGGCATGGTATAGAAGGAAGGATTTTATTTTGTGGGGAGGGAGGTGGGCCACAGAAGGGTCTGTAATCATCACCATAGGGAGATATGGCAACAAGCAGGTAGCTTCAGGAGCAGCAAGCTCAAATCTCACATCTTTTTTTTTTTTAGTTATTTAATTTACTTATTTATTCTCTTTATAATCCAATATCAGCCCTTCCTCTCCTCCTAGTATCCCCTCATGCAAGCCCTCTCCCCATTCCCCTTCCCACTATCTTTTGAGAGGGGGAAGTCCCACCTCTGGACGTCACCCTGACACACACATACACACATACACAGATCAAGTCTCTGTAGGATAGGCACATCCTCTCCCACTGAGGCCAGATAAGGCTGTCAATTTAAGGGTGTAGGATCCATAGCAAGCAGGCAGGCAGGCAGGCAGACAGACAGACAGACAGGCAACCAGCTCACAGACCTTGCTCCAGTTGTTTGGGGGACCTGCATGAAGACCAAGCTGCTAAGCATATGCAGGGAGCCTACATCCAGGCTGTGCTAGTTCTTTGACTGATGATTCAGTCTCTGGGAAACCCAAAGGTCTAGGTTAGTTGACTCTGTTGACCTTCTGATGGAGTCCCTCTTCTCTTTGGGTCCCTCAATCTTTCTGCCAACTCTTCTGTTAAGACTTCCCAAGCTCCAACTAATGTTTGGGTGTGAGTGTGTCCATCTCTTTCCATTGGCTTCTGAGTGTAGTCTCTCAGAGGACAGTTATGGTCTGCAACACAAGGGATGGTATTTGAATCTTTCTCAGAAGGGGAAACAAAATAAATATCAGAGACTGATGGAAGGAGTGAACTGAGTGGAAAAATGGAGGGAGAGGGGAGATCAAATAGGGAGAGTAGTGGAAAGAGAAGGGAGATCGGCTGGGGACAGGTAATCTCTAAGACACATCAGAGACCTAGGATGGGGAGAGGCCAATGTTCACTGCAGCACTATTCACAATGGTGAGTTATGGAACCAACCTAAGCATCCAACAATATAGAGATGGATAAAGAAATGTGGCTTTTATATACAAGAGAGTTTGTTTCAAACATAAAGAATGACATCATTCCCTTAGTCAGAAAATAAATGCAAGATTGGAAATAACCATATTTAGGAATTTAAGTCAATCCCAGAAAGACAAATGTCACATTTTCCTAATTTGTGGATCTTAGAATCTATAGATATATAAAACAATATGTGCATACAGATATCTTAAATGTAAAAGCAGATTTATCTAGGAGAAGAAAAGGCCCTAGTGGAATAAAAGTAGGCAGGGGAATAGAGTGTATGAAAGAATATGTTAAAAATTCATTATATACCTGTACAAAAAGGCCTCATGTAACTGTAGAATAATTGTTTTAAATATAAAAATGAAATAAAAATAGACTTCTGGACTCAGGGTTAAAATGTGGTATGTATATAATACTACTTGGCAGTAAAAATGAATACATTATTAACATATTCAATGACTCCAAAAAAACTTCTAGGGAATTATTCTGGGAAACATCATTTTCCCCAAAGTTTGCATAACACAGATTTCATTTGTGGCTCATTCTAAACATGGTGGGGTTACAAAGGTAAAGAAAAGATTAGTAGTTGACAAGGGCTAGAAACTGGATTAAGAGGTGAGATTGTCGATAAACAGATAGGAGAGGGCCTTTTGTGTGATGGAACATTCTGAAGTGTGGTCATTCCCATACCAGTCTCCTGGCTTTAGCATTAGATAATAGATCTGTAAGGTATTATCATAAGAAGTAACTAGGAAAGCCATAAACTAGGTTTCCCTGTACAATTTTATTGCATATGAATATACCAAATGCGCACACACTCATTGATCTTATAGCCTGTACATTCTAAAGTAATGCTTAAATACTAAACTACATCCACCATCCTAACATTATAATCAAACGAATAATAAAACCTTAAAGATTAGGAGGAGGTTGAGCTATACAACTTTGAAAATTGTGTAAATAACATTAAGAAAAAACCCCAAGAAAGATCTTATGAAACTAGTAGCAATTTTACACAGTGTGCATAGTTGAGAAACATATAACTTCTTTGTTAGCTATAGTACCTAACTTGAAGAAGGCCCGCAGCTTGCTGGTGGAATTGAGCATTGTCAGAGTGGCAATTTTGGGAGTGACTGCTTAGTAGACTGACTGTCTGAAATGGTTAAAAAAGTTTAAAAACTGGATATGGATTCTGTGGCTATCAACACAGAGAGATAGCTGTGGTATCGGGGAGGGGGCAGTTTGACAATAGAGATATTTCCTGTATTTCTTTTGTGTACGCTCACTCACCTCATTGTTGGGATGTATAGTTTTCTATGTCTATAATTCTTTCTGATAAAAATCACAAACATAAAACATGCCTATTTTCAAATTATTTCCAACTACATTAATAGCCTTAAAACTAATTTTTCTTCTCCCAAGACATGTAGTAAAGTGGAGCTGACTGCTTCTTCTTTATCCACACATGGCAGAATGCTGGGACAGCCATTGGACAGGGAAAAATCTCACTTTCTGAGAGGTGACTGGCCACTAAATGTTTCAGAGATTTTCAGCTGTAGTGATCCTACACAACTATCTATTCCCAAAAAAATATGGTAAAACTTTAACAATATTTGTTCATCTTTTTTCCCAGAGGAAAAATATGCTAAAATTTAAAACAAGCAAAAGTTTCTAGACGTTGAAAAAGGATATTATTGTGACATAAGATATAGAGTAAAAGAAAATAAACTTATAGAATTGTTGCCATTTTAAGAAAGGCAGTATGAAAAAAATAAATGAAGGGTAACTCTGTAAGATAAAGGCAAAAAAAGAGTACAACATGTTTATATTCATTCTGTTTCATTTTGTTGGTTAGCATTTAATTTACACAGATGTATTATGTGCATTAGCGTGTATTTATATTATGAGTATAGATATGTGTGTGCCATGGAGGTCAGAGCACAATCTCCAGTTTCTTTCCTTACCTTCCAATCTTTTGCAGACATGGTCTCGTATCATTGACTGTTACATATATACAGTTGGTCCATGAACTTCCATAAAGTCTCTTGTCTCCTTTCATTTTCTCAAAAATGCCACAGGAATCCAATGATGTATGTGTTACTGCATTTGGCTTTCACATGGATTCTAGGGACCTGAACCTGGGTCATAGGTCTATATGACAAATGCTTTAACCATTCAGCTGTTTCCATAGCCCAGCTTTCTTGAGTGTTAATTTAACAAGAAATGAAGGGATAAATACTTTTTGGTGGAAAATCAAAATTTTACATACAGTGCCTTTTCTACAAAATGAAAATAAATTGTGTGTAGTTTGTTGTTGGATGTCTATTATTCCTATGCTGTGTAAATAGAAACATAACAGATTATTAGAGTCACCATTGATGCCACAGTATATGTGTTCTGTGGTGAACTGATTCATTAAGATAAAAAGTGTTGTAGTAAAATTAAGGCCCTATGATTAATTCCCATGACCAAGTTTTTATTCATGTAGATAGCTTGTCTAAGCAGACCTCATCTTAAAAGCACAGTTGTCAACAAAAACACTTACAAAATTCTGTCTTATATCAAATCTGCTGTCACTTGAAAGCTCTACTGATTACAGATCAATAGTCCAATGGAATTCAATTGAAGCACCCAGCTATCAGGCTGTTTAACAGACCTTGCTCCAATCAGATCGACTTGCACAGCAGTCTTTGAGCTCAGACACTGAGTTATCACATGATTTACAAATCACAGGGGCAAGAAGCACCTGAGGCTTTTCTTTCCCCCTACTGCAATTTATCAACATGCAGAGAGAATGAGGATGGGGTGGGAAGAGGTGTCATTTTGGTAGAAAACGTGAGCCTGATGCTTCAGGCTGGGTAGGGTTTCCTCTAAGAAAGAGGATGCCAGCATGAGTAGGAAACAGAGAGGGTGATCCAAACTCCAGGAGAAGAATAACACCATGAGTTATACTTACATTCTCCTGAAAAGTCCATGTCCAAATAACGAATCAAAAATATATTCCATTTCCAATACGGAGAAGGAAATGACCACAACCTCAAACCACAAATTATAGAGCAAACCTTCCAAAAACTGAAAAATTGGTACCATTGTGAGTAAAAGAAAGCTGAACACTCACATTAGCCTCATCAGATCCTGAGCATAATAAAATTTCCTTTGAATCTAGCATCGCAGTCTTGAAAGGTCCACTAAATAATACTTTAACTAAAGAGATGCGTCCTTTAGATTATACAAACCAAGAAATAAGACTTGTAATGAGAGTAGAATGGCCAAGGTGGTCATGACTTATAACCTGGCCTCCTGCCTAGGTAAGGTCAGAATGATTGGGCCTACAGTAGCCTTTACATTGAGACACCTGAAAGAAGACCAAGCTCAAACAGAAGCATACATTAATTAAGAGGGAAAGATAGTGAGCTACTCAAGATAACTAACACAGCTATAGTGTGCTCTGCTTCTTACCAGGACCAGTGTTCTCAAATGATTTGTTTAGTAGTGACGAGGGAAAGGGGCTCTGTTTTCATGAAGCTTATTTTTGGGGTGCAGATACATTTGTGTGAATATATGAAGACTTCTCTTTACATTATGAGCATGCATCAGGAAAAAGCATGGATTATATATGTGAAAATCAAATCAAATAAAGCAGAAAGGGAGCTTAAAAAAGCAAGAACGTAATTTGACTTTTATAAAATTACAAATTTCATACTAATAAATTAAGACTATATGAATTCTGGAAGAATAAGAACCTCTTGTGACACTTAGATAGCCCAAAGATTGTCAGCATCAGAACATAGAATATGAATTTTTTAAAATCAAATGTGTGTGTTCATGCATTTGCATGACACAGTATCCATTTGGAAGTTAGAGGATGACTTGTAAGAGTCAGCTCTGGTTCAATCTGATGAATTTTAACATCTACATGCACTGTAAATCTGCATCTTAAGTCTTTGTAAGTAGGAATATGTACTAAGAATAATAGAAGATAGAAAAACATGTGCTTGTCTGAAGAGATAATTTACTTGCTTTATAATAGAGACATAAACCATTCTCGAGAGTCTATAATTTCAGGCTCGCCTTCATGTGAACTCAGACCTGTGAGCTTGGATTACCTGTGCAGTTCAAGAACCCATGACAAAATATTAAATTAAATTAAATTAAATTAAAGTAGTCTTAAATTTCTAATTCTCCACAGTCCATGGAAGAAACAAATGTAAAATTTCTCTGGGGAAATATCTCTTCAGTTAAAGATCATCATGATAGTCACAGATTCATACCCAAATAGGAGCACCTAGCCAAAACTATAGAATAACAAGTAAGCAAGCTTGGGAGATCAGAAAAAACAATAAGCTGGACAACTGAGTTTCTAAGACATCCATACTTTAGGTATCATGCAAGAACCATAAATTGATTACCTTAAAATTTATGAAATAAAATTAAGATGAATCTCAGAGTAACTGGGAGAGAACTGGAGAGTGAATATTAAAATCCATTGGACACATATATTAAAATTTCAAGAAACTGATGAAATATGTTGACAAAATGATACTAAGACTTTAAAAATGGAACTGACAGGTCAGAAGAAGAACTTGTGGAGCTGAAAAAAAACCATAGATGAACTTGCAAATTAATAAATGGAACAAAAAATAAATAAACTCAGACAGTTCTGAGAAAACTGTGCATACTATGTATCTAAAGGAGAAAAGTAAGAGAAAATGTTAGCTTAAAATGGGAGACTATGAGGAAAGATAAATATGTCAAACTGGAGTTTCAAAAGGAGAACAAGAAACAGCAGATCCTGGATTAGAGACAAATGGTTAGCATGGTTTTCAGTCACTCTACATATCCTAAGAGTAAAAACAGTCAACCAGCCCCTATCATGAATGAAACTTTGATAGCATTTGCATTTATTATTTGATGTCTTCATATATTTATACAGTATCTCCTTGACCAATAACTCATGGGAAGACATTCCATGTTTAGCTATAAGATTTTCATTTAATAATCCATTACTTTGTGGGCACTACTGTACACCTAGGCAGGTACTTCTCTTCAAGTGAATTGCCCTAATATATTATGTTTTTAACTTGCTTTCAAGTCAATAGATTCAAGGGGAATACATTTTAAAATAGGTACCTAGAGCCATTTATTTAAAATTCAGAGCACTTAAGACTAATGAAAACATTTCACTATTCAGAGAATGAGCTAAGGACAAGATATAAAGGACAGAAGGTTATCTTCAACCACAGGGGAACTGAAAAGAATTAACTAAAATCTTTAAACTGCTGAGAGGAATTTATTTCCACTTTTGAATATTTTTCCCTAAGAACAAACAGGACATTTCTAGACAAATAAAACTGAAAATAAACTATTATTAAACAATAGATACAGGAATGACTCATATATTATTTTTTTTAAAAAAGGAAGAAATTGAGACCCAGTGGGAGCCAAATTTGCCAAGCAAGCTTGGGAAAAAGTTCCTCAACATGTTACTAATGTTAAGATGTAGCACTCTTAAACAATAAAAATATAATAAAGTCTACAAACACTCAAGCCAAACAACCAAGAGTGTGAGTGTATGACCATAGACACTCAAGAGATCATAAAATGTATGTTACGGTGTGAGGTAAACAATTAGTATACTAAGGTCTTTATATAGAACATAAAGAATGTGAAAGTAAATAATCTTTGACTCAGTTAAAAATAGATATAAAAGTTTTAAGGCATATCAAATATTGCGTAGAAAATAGCAACTGCAATATTGCAAAACATGACAGAAAAGTTGGGAGGTCATTACAAAAACAGGACAGATTGAGAGAATAAAACTTTAATAATAAAAATACAAAATAAATGAGTAATAAGTTTAAACAGATTAAATGCTTTGAGTACAACTTTATATATCATATTTAAAACAACAATGATAAAAGTCCATGCCACTTCACAGATAATACTGAAAGCTCCAAATAATAAATGCATTAAGATTCATATCAAATTTGGAGCACTTCAGAATATGAATAATGGAGTGTATATTGGTTGGAAATGAAAATTAATACAAAATTACATTTCTGAAATGATGGGAGGATGGGTCATAAATTTGGCTTTAGGAGGGTCTTCAAATAGCCTAAGAACATTTTATTTAAGGTTATGATGAATAAAATCTATATCACCAATTTAATCCTGGAAACAAGGACTTTATAACTCATTGAAGGAAGCTAAATGGCACTGTAGACTTCTATCTTGAACACACTATATAAGGATATATAGTATATGGATTATATCCTTATGTAGTATATGGATTCAGAAGGCCAATGTGGTGGTTTGAATATGTTTTGCCCATGGGAAGTGGGACTATTAAGAGTTGTGGCCTTGTTGGAATAAGTGTGACCTTGGAAGGAGGGAGTCATTGCAAGGGTGGGTTTTGAGACACCTTCTGGCTGCCTTAAGATCAACATGTAGAACTCTCAGCTCCTTCTCCATCACCATGTCTGCTTGCACACTGCCATGCTGCCTCCCATGATAATAGACTGAACCTCTGAACTGTAAGCCAATACCAAATAAATGTCCTTTATAAGAGTTGCCTTGTTCATGGTGTCTCTTCATGAAAATCCAAACCAAGAGAGCCAGTTATGGGCATTGGTCTGGGATATGGATATCCATCATTTTAGCAAAGCCTCAAATCACTATAAGACTTGATTTTAGATGGGATTCCAAAGACCTGAACGGATGCAAACAAAATGTGCCCTGAAATGACTTTGACAGTATTCTAAGGCATATGTTAAACTGAACAATTAAAAGGAAGACAGGAGATAAATTAGAAATCAGTTTGTCTTAGTTAGGGTTTTATTGATGTGAAGAGACATCATGACCAAGACGACTCTTACATAAGACAGCACTTAGTTGTGGCTGGCTTAGAGTTTCAGAGGTTCAGTCCGTTATTATCATCATGGGAAGGATGGCAACGTGCAGGCAGACATGACCTTGGAGGAGCTGAGGGTTCTACATCTTGATCTCAAGGCAGTCAGGAGAAGACTGTTGTCCATAGGCAGGCAGAAGGAGGCTCTCTTCAGCATGGTAGATGTTGAGCATAGGACTTCGAAGCTGGCCCCCACAGTGAAGCACATATTCCAACAAGGCCATACTTCTTAATAGTGCCACTACCCTTGGGTTAAGCATATTCAAACCACCACACAGCTCAAATACACCTGAGATTGCTGAAGGCAATACTCCAGCTGTGTATAATCCAGGTCCTTGTAGAGTGCTCGTCAGGGGATAGTGAAAACTGCTCCTGAATGGCCGTACCCCTCAGGAGTAAGTGTGGAACTTGTCTTGTGCTTAAGTTGCATATCAGATATTTACATTATGATTCAAAAGAGCAGCAAAATTACAGTTTTGAAGCAGCAACAACATAACTTTATGTTGAGGTCACCACAACACGAGGAACTGTATTAGAAGGTCACACAGCATTAGAAAGATTGAGAACCTCTGGTCTATAGGAATGCTCATTCGAGTACTCTGCAGCAAGCTTGCATTTGGGAAGAAGTGCATGGAAGAGAAAGCCAAGCAGAAGATAGCCCAAGATGAACATCTTTTATGTTCCTTCAAGGAAAGCAATATGCTAAGCACAAACAAAAATAGTATTAGCAACTCTAATTGAAGTATAGCCCGCAGACTGCTGCTCCCAGGAACCTAGAACAGAAGAATATCTTGCTTCTATTATAAAAGACAGCTAAAATTAGTGGAGAAAACAGCGTATTTGTGTGTATGTGTTCACATATAAACCTGCATAACCAATATTTTATATGTAGCTGCATATATGTCAATATATACTATATGTGTACAGTATATAAAATACATATTATATAATAACATGCCTGTCATGTATGAATTAGCATACAATATACGGAAACTCACATATTTTCATGTATATAAGCACAAGAAGCGCCTTAAAGGTAGAGAAAAGAAATCAGACTAATGAGCTCCCCAGGAGCCCTGCTTTTCTGTGTTCATTTTCTCTGGTGGGGTACCCATTCCATTGTCTCAAATGTGGCTCTCCACTCAAAGTTTTCTTCCTCCTATTTATGTCCTAAGCTGTAACTATTTGTTGATCTCAGATTTTATTATTTTTCTTTGATCTCCTATATAATTTACTTAGCGTTTTCCTTTTCAGAGACCACACATGTTCAAACTTCTGAAGAGAATATAAAAATTACACAATGCATGTATGACTTTATTTCTGTCGTAAAAAAGCTTTTGTCCCGTTTTCAGAGAGTGTGTGTACAGGAGCATGTGCCTGTGCATACACATGTGCAGGCATGTGTGTGTACAGGAGCATGTGC
>JADRCC010572382.1:924-12323 GCA_019843855.1 Hylomyscus alleni | reverse complement strand
ATCTGAAAACTAAAATACATTCAGTTTTAAATAATAATGACTCACTGAAAGAAATACATACAAGTTTATAATTGTAGCCTGAATGAATTGATACCTAGGGAATCTCAGAACAAAGTTAATTAAGCATGATTAAGAAAAAAGTCTAGGGTGGGGTGGTGAGCGGGGGGGGGGGAGGGAACAGGGGTTTGTTTTAGTTTTTGTTATTTTATTTTATTTTATTTTTTGGAGGGGAACTTGGGAAAGGAGATATCATAAATAAAGAAAACATCTAATAAAAAATGTTGTGTAGAGCAAACAAAAAAAAAAAAAGAAACAAGTCTAATGTTTCTATAGTATAGGAGGACTATACTTGCTGAAATGTTAATGAAAAATACTCTTTTTTTTTTCGGTTTTTCGAGACAGGGTTTCTCTGTATAGCCCTGGTTGTCCTGGAACTCACTCTGTAGACCAGGCTGGCCTCGTACTCAGAAATCCTCCTGCCTCTACTTCCCAAGTGCTGGGATTAAAGGCATGTGCCACCACCACCTGGCCTTGAATAATACTTCTTAATCAATCTTCATAAAATAGAATTTATATGGTCTTCTGGATAATGTATCATAGATACTACCTACAGATGCATGCATCCATTGTGTGTGCCTTCTGTATGAACAGGAGGTTCATTTCCAAGTCCAAGGGATCTGAGGGCAAAGACATTACTAATGTAATTGTATTAGCACATACATCATTGTGTAGTGCAATACCAAAAAAATGCTAGGAGACATAATAGCAACCATCTGGTTAGTATTTATGGGCCGATTTACAAATAGGTCAAGTACTGTTAATGGTCTGAAAAAAGCCATAGGGTAATTCTAATGAACCCAATTCATGACAAAGACGCCATCAGTGATAATCTTGCATACATTGTTTGCTATTTCTTTCACCTGCCTGAGATCCAGCCTTCCAGCATATCTTACCAAGCAACTATTGCTGATCAATATGCGCCTGATTTCCTTTCTCTTCAGCTATTCACAGAATTATGGATAAGTATTAAATAATAATAACACCATCACTGTTGGATATTTGGTATCTTTACCAAACATATTGTATAAGCGATAGTAGTCTCAGGTCACTAAGGTAAAAATCACCTCTCCAGAGCCACAGTCAAGCACAGGCAACCTTGATTGACTCACTGAGCATCAACAGAAGAACAAATTATTTGCATATGCAGATCTGGTGTTGGCCATTTTCTTAGGTGAAGAGTACTGTGGCTTTTATGATTTTGCCTGTATATTACCTCTCTTAAATACTTTGCAAGTGATTCATATAATTTATCATATAATTTATCATATAATTAGGTAAGTGAGAGACAAGTTAAAAATAACATCTAGAGGAGAGATGGAGAAAGTTGTGGGCTATGCTAACATTCATCCCGTATGTAGGGACCCACATGAAAGTTCAAGGGATTCTGAGTAAATTCCCGTTGTAACTTCAGAAGCTTTGCTGGTTTAGATCATCGGGCTTCCAGCATGTTCTTCAAGTCTTACTCAACAAAACAAGAGTGATGAATTTAATGTTCGGAAAATTGACATAAAACCCAGAAACCAGTGTGCCATAGCCGAAGAATGCCTGTCATCTGTGTCGCTGCATGACTCCAGATAAATGTGATGTTGTGATGAAGCCAGGTGGAGGTGCTGTGCTATGTATTTCAAAGGATGAATACATATGCCTGTGCACATGGGATTGCAATATTACAAGCTGCCCTGTTATCCTTCTCTGACAGAAGCTAATGATGGACTTCATTACATTTCTAAAAATGCAGAAAACAGTAATTGATGGCATTTTGAATTAAAACTTAATTTTCCATTTAAATCTTGTGTTCATTTGACCTGATGATTTTTCAGTCATTGTAAGCTTACACTAAAGACATGAGTATTGTTTCTAGTCATATAGGAATGGCAAATCAAATCCAAGTAAACAGTCTATTGAGTAGTGTTTCTGCTATTGATGTCAGGATACTCTATAAGTAACAAGTTGTTGAGTCAATCATTAAGGCAATGGCCATAGCCACTCCTCTGTAATTCCTTTGACTGAATTTCTAATACATGAATCAGCACACCTGGTTCTAATCCATGCATTAGAACATCTAAAATAGCTAGTATTTTCTGAAGGATATAGGGAGTAATCTCTATCTTCCTCCAGATCCATCTTAGGTTCATGCCACTGATAAAATTGATGGTTAGAGTTGCCGCATCATAGTTCTAAACAAAATAAAGTATTTAAGCAAAGACTTAAACATATATTTGCTGTTGCTATCAGCTACTTTACTGATTATCTGGTTAGGAATGTAGAATGGAGATTATAGAAAGGGAAGTGAGTAACTGGAGGTGGGAATGAGAGATAGGAACTAAAGAGAGAGGTTGAATATGGTCAAAACGACAAGATGTACTTGAAAGCACCTCAACACTGGACAGTGAACGGGTGCCACTTCCAAACCCAGGCTGAGATTAAAAGCTTAACTGAAAACTCTCCCTACCTGATCGCACACACACACATTCCTTCTGCCAACTTACTGCTTCAACTTCTCAGGAATGTGTCTGTGTTTTGTTTTGGTTTGGTTTTCTGTAATAAAACAACTTGAGGAAAACAAATTTAAAGGAGGACATAATTATTTTGACTCATGGCTGTCGGCATCCATAACGGGGGTGGGGTGGGGCGGGGCAGAGAGGATCATTTCATATCAGCCATGAAACAGAAAGAGAAGGTCTACATTAGTGAGCGTTCTCATTTGCCTCCTTTTATTCTCTCTGGTATCTTGGCCTACAGAATGGCAATCACATTCCTGGCAGGTTTTTCCTCCTTAGATATAATCTATGGAAACATCCTCAAAGATACATCCAGAGGTATGCATTACAAATTTCCTGAGAGTGTTTTAGCGTAATCAAAATGGCCATTGGGATTAATATTGGGTTTATAGAAAAGCTACTATAATACTTTAAATTTTACTTATATTAAAAAGAAGTTTGGGTGGTGGTGGCGCACGCATTTAATCCCAGCACTTGGGAGGCAGAGGCAGGTGGATTTCTGAGTTCGAGGCCAGACCATACAGAGAAATCTTGTCTCAAAAAAAACCCAAAAAAAACCAAAAAACAAAAAAAAGAAGCTAAATTAGAACCAAAAATGATAGTCTAAAATATCTTTATTTTCTAACATAAAAACAGTTTACTTATAAAATTATACCCAAGAATGCAATTTGACAGATACAAAATATGATTTCAAAACTATTAAAGAAGAGACCAACAAATTTAAAATGATGTAATGCAAACATCAAACAAGCAAGCTACCAGCAACAAAACAGGAAGCAAGAAAAGGAATCATAGAATCACTGAGATAATTTTATGGTTATTACCTGAATCAAAATATATGAGAGTCTATACACTTTGTGGCTCAGCTCAAGGTAGTCACTATAAGGTTATATATGAGAAACTGAATCCATGTTAAATAATAAATCCACAAGAGACTCATTTATATTTACAATAAGACAGTTTAATGAGCTGTTATTAACTAATTTAGATGAGACATTGTTCAAGTAAAATTTATAGACTCAAAATGCTAAAGTTAAAATGCCAATTTATTCTTTTTGTTATTACTATCTAATTCCAAATGTTTTTTAATTAATTAATTTATTTTTTTCTTTTTAATGAACAAACAAAAACAACAAGAACAAACCCCTGTTGCCTCCCCCTCCCCATGCCTGCCACCCCACTCTCTCCCACTTATCAGCCCCTACACTGGGGCACAGAACCTTCACAGGGCCAAGGGCCTCTCCTCCCATTGACAATTGACTTTGCAGTCCTCTACTATACACATGCTGCCAGAAAAATCCTTGGTTGGTGGTTGAGTCCCTGGGAGCTCTGAGGCCATTGATCAGTCCATATTGTTGTTCGCCCCAAGAGGCTGCAAATCCTTCAACTCCATTGGTTCCCTCTCTAGCTCCTTCACTGGGGACCCTGCACTCAGTTCAATGGATGGCTGTGAGCCTCTACCTCTGTATTAGTCAGGTACTGTCAGAGCCTCTCAGGAGACAGCTATATCAGGCTGGAGTGCCTTTCCTTCAGTCTCTGCTCCATAGTTAGTCTCTGCAACTCCTTGCATGGGTATTCTGTTCCCCCCTTTTAAGAAGGAATGAAATATTTTCCTTTGAACCACATATTTTTAATTCAAAATATCACATAAATAGTTTAAGTAAAGTCTTTGTTTTCCTTTGAAACTTCACAATCCAGGCTTTCATCATTTACATTTCATTCAGAATTATTTTCCAAATTCCTACAACAGCTTACCAAGCTTTCAACTCTTGAGGTCTTTTTGGGCTATAGTTCCAAATACTCCCACAGTCCCCTTAAAAACACATGGTCAGATCTGTCACAGGAGGAGTTCAGTTTACTGGCTTGCTCCTCAGGGCTTATTCAGCCTGCTTCCTTAGAACACTCAGGACTACCTACCCAGGAACTGCACTTCCCAAACTGAGCTGGACCCTCCACACTGATCCTCAATGAAGAAAATGGACCACAGTCTCAGTCCCAAGCCAGTCTGGTGGTGGCATTCTCTCGGTTGATGTTCTCTCTTTATAATGACTCTAACTTGTATAATGTTGACATAAACTAGTCAGCCTATATATGTTCTTATTTCTGTCACTCTCACTCTCTTGTATCTCCCTCCCACCTCTATTTCTCCTCCAACTTCCTGAGAATCTCTTTCCAACATTTATGTGGTTATTTTTTGTGACCCAATGGATTTAACTTGGACTGTTTTTGGGACCATGCATTTGGAAGTAACCATTGGAGTGCTTTGGGTTCATCAGTGGGTATATAAGTGAAGAGAATGTCTGCCCCTTCCTCAGAATCTATCAGCAGTCCATAGTTCAGCAGAAGCAGATAGGGCCAATATGGGCTCTTTCTCAACTGATATTGACTGTTCATAGGTCTAGTTTTGTGCAGGTCTATTGGAGGCAGCCTCTGCTGCTGTGCAGTTATTATGAATTTGGCTATGTTATATCTCAAAGGTGGTTTCCTAGACCTTCCCTGTATATTCTAACTTTCATATTCTTTCCCTGCTCCTCTACCACATTATTCCTGAGTCTTATAGGGGGTGTCTTTAATGTCCTTTTTAGGGCTAATCAGGATACTTTCACTTATTATTAAAACTGTAAACAACTTACATCTCTATATTCACTGTCCTTCATTGCAAAGAGAAGTTCCTCTGATTAAGACTAGCAACAATGTTTGTCTATGGACATAAAACAAGTATTTTGAAGACATTTTGGCATAGTGGCACAACTGTTATGGAGGCAACCAGGTACTCTCCAAATGATTTTGAGGTCCATACCACAAGGAGGATTTCATGATTTACCACAGTAAAACCTAACCAAACCACCAAACCAAAACACACAACAACAACAAAACAACAAAGAACAGCAACAGCAACAGCAACAGTAACAACAACAACAACAACAACAACAAACCCTTTTCTGAGGAGGGGTTCTGCCCTAGGGGAGAATTGACTATTATGGTTTAGCTAGATTGCTTTTGTTTTACCAATGAAAATATGTTGTCAAATTTGCTTTTTCTCTTTTCTTTTTCAAAAGCAATATACAAGAACACTCACCAGAGGGATTTAAGTAGTATATAAGGATGTATAAACATTTAATAAACTTTCCAATGAATTACTGGGAAATATGACACAGTGCCCTCATCTAGAAGTTGATTCTTTCTGGCTGGGTTAACTTATTTAAATTATTGAGATGATCAAAGATTTAAAAAAACTGAACTATACTGTATTTGTATGCCCTGCTGACCTGATTCTATTTCTTTAGCCACACCAAGGGACCACTTGCACCTGAGTGTATAATGTGTGCTGCTTGTGTTATGTTTCCTTATGTCTTTAATCTTGTATGCATATGGTCCAGTAAGCATGTTCCTCCTATGGGTGTTCTAGAAGTCACTGCTATGGAGTCATTGCCCAGGAAAAGCAATCAATAATGAAGGATAAAGTTGGTAGATAAACCTCTCTGTTAGTAGATAAAATCAGAGGGATATTCTGAGATGTTTGGTGAGTTCAGCAATATTTCAGAGGGTACTTTCATGTTGTAAACATTCGGCAACAGTTGTCTGCTATTTGTGAATGCAACTTTAATTGCCTTCTTTTCTTTCTAAGCTTTTGCAGTTTCTTAACAGACTGTTTGTAGTGAAATGTTTGTCTCAGGCTCTGCTATGGAAGAATCCTACGTCCCTGGCTTCCTTGAAGTATTTCTTAGGGCAAGGATAAAATATGTTAATCTTTTATTTTCTTCTTTCCAATATTGGAATGATAATTTATTTAATACTTGCTTTGCATTGGATATACTTCTATACATTGCATACGCATGCTATGTGCTATATGAGGTGGATGTATATGTTTACATGCAGATGAGTGAGGTACACACAAAATCTCTACATGTAATAGATACGAACACAGAGACGTAATAGAAGGCATATGATTTGTTCAATTCTAAAGCCAGTGAGTTTGTAAATCAGGGTTTATTCAGGCATATAGAACCAGCATTCCTAACTACAAAGCCATGCTATTATTTTGGGAATCAAATCAAATAATGAATATGAGGATAATATTTAAGAAGAGATGCAGGCTATGCATATGTGAAGCATGATTGCACTTGAAACCTTAGCCTTATCTTTTCATGGCTTTTGCCTTTTTGAGAGAATTTTTAGCAAAGATAGAAATTGTTTCTATGCTCATCATAATCAGTGAATGCCCCTGCCTAATGACTTCACGTTGGTCTAAGTGAACCTGGATTCTGTTCCCCAACTGCTGCTTGTTTTATTGGGAGTGATTCACGGTCAAGGATCTGGGGGACTTCAGTAACTGGACTCTAAGAGGCACTCTGGCAGGTGATATACTTAGACACTATTCAGAACCAGATCTCTACCCAAGCACAACCTGCCATAGACATGCTTTCTCTGGGGAAAGTGCTCCATCCAATGTAAGTGCCCAAAATGCTGAAACTCAGGGCAAGGCAGGGGGGTGGGGGTGTAGAGCTACTTCTTCCATTTGCTTTACTCTGGAGAAGGGACGTAAAGAAATCACCAGGAAGTGCTCGAGTTTTCTCCTGGGGCCATTCGGGGACCTCCAAGCTTAACAGGGTCCTTGAACTTTGCATGGATGAGGGATGACTTGGCAGAAGCTGAAAAACCTTGTAACAGAACCTTGAGAGGAGTTCGAGACATTGCCGTTTATTGAGAAAGGTGAGGTGAGAAAAGGGCTCAGCCACACAGACAAAGATTTCCCCGGTCCCAGTCCTTGCTGGAGTAGCTCTGGTATGAGTAGCTGGGAGGCAGTTCCTGAGCAAAGCAGGAAGTAGTACTCTCCCCTTTCATACTTGCCATCAAATAGGTTGTATCTAAAGGGGACTTGGGGTGGTTTGTGAGCTGGCAAACCAAGTGGCAGTAATGAGATCCACACTGGGCCTGGGGATAACTGGATGGATACAGTAGGGAAGGGAGCTGACCTTAGTTCACTAGGCGCTCTAGTGAACTAGGTTTGGAACACTGCCACCCTCCTCCTGCAGATGGAGGGATAAACATCATCAGTACACACTGATAAGTGTTTGTTTTCCTTAAGCATTAAGGCTAAGAAAAATAAAGTGGGGAGGGCATCAGGCCTTGGGGTAAGCCTTTAAAAGGTTTCCTGCTTTGATCCTTTTATGGTTGTCTATTTTTAATGGTAACAATCACAGCAGAGAGAAAAAGACTTCAGTCACTCCTCGGATCATTTCATCAAAATTACAAGTAAGTTCTCTTTACTTACGAGTGAGAAGCATTATGTTTTATTATTCCCTGAAAGCCAGGAGGGGAAATTGTGTACAGAAACCAAGGTGTTGTTGTGGCCAGTTGCCTTTTCAGAATGCCTGGAAAGGATTATCCAGAAGGATGTTCCAGATAACCCTGTCTGCAGGCAGTTTGCGGAGGGAAGAGACCTTTCTGAAGACCATTAAAGATGATTCATTACCACAGGCCATACACAGACTGTGCTTTATTACTGAAAAGCGTAAATCATCCTTTGAAAAGTAAGTGCGTGAGCTACATAGCTTTGGGCCCTGGAAAGCTCATGGAGGCACAAGGTGTGATTAGTACTCCCAAGGAGAGTCAACTTTAATTAGAGAGACAAGATGGCAATGCATATGATAGTTAGAGCATACACAAACGTCTATGATTAAGTGTTGAGTTGTGAATTACAGGTTTCTCATGTGCTTGGATTATCTTAGTTATGACATAAGAGACGACACTGAAGAGGCAAAGTTGAGTCAGGTCTGCCTTCTTATAGTACTGGGAATTGAACCCAGAGCTCCTCATATGCTACTTAAATCTGCTACTGCAGAGCTATGTCCCCAGCAGGATTTGTACAACTTGAACATGTTGAAGAGTTGAGAGGTCATTCTCACTGTGGAGAATTGTATGCAGGGGGACACAGAGATGTGAATGCATGTCTCCATGTGACACCTGGGGCAGCACTGCCTGGGCTTAATCTGGGACGTTTGAACAAAATGTGGTACTCAGTAACATGACAAATGAGAAAGAGAGATAGGACCCCTCTCCCCCTCCCAAATGCAATCATGTCTCTGCTTTTATGATGAATGCACACCAAAATGTTCCTATTTTGTTAATTTGCTAATTATATGAACTTAGGAGAGACATATGCCTGGAGTATATTGTAATGGGCTACATAGTCTATCTTGGTTTTGCTTCCCCAGAAGTAGGATTTGATACATTGATTATTTGAGAATAGTCCTTGGAAACTGTGACAGAGAACTGGAAAACCCAGAGACAGATAAAGGAAGGCAGTTAGGTTACTAGGCTATTTTCTGAGGTGGGTTAATGGGGTTTAACATCACTGCTGAACTCTGGAAATCACTGGAAAGCATGCTGCCAAGTAGGCTCACTTTAGGGGAAAGAAAGTTCAAGAATGTGTACAACTTCCATTAGTTATTGAGTGAAGGCACACACAGGTACACACACACGCACACACACATATACACAGGGTGCATATGAACCTGTGTGTGGAGGCCAAGAGGGGCCAACATCCCTCTGGTGTCATTCCTCAGGTGCTATCTGCCTTGTCTTTTGAGAAGGATCTCTCATAGATCTGGGTGGAAATCTCCAGGAGCTCCTAGCTGAAGTAGGCTGGCTGGCCAATGGGCCTCAGGGAATCTACCTGTTTCTACCTTCCCAGAGCTGGGATTACAAATGCAACCTTCAACAGGTCCCTTAAACATCATGACCCTGGGTGCTCATGCTTGCAGAACAAGCACGTTGCTCACTGAGATATCTCCCCTTCCCCTGGGAGCTTCTTCTATGGCACTAACTTCTTAATCATTTGTTGTTGTAAAACAAAAAAAAAAGTCCAAAACTGTTCAGGTATTTTATACAGAAACATCCCATGTCTGTATCTTTAGACTGAAGGTCTCAGCTTGTGTTTCAGAAGCTCTGGTGTAGCACAGGCTGTTGTAGGCCGTGGGTATGTATGTGCTTGGCTTTTAACACTCCATCCATTCCTGATGTGGTCCTCTCAGAGGCATTTTTAAATGGGCCACTTTACAACTTAGGATGGGAACAGAGACCCTAAGAGCTCTGCTTATAATAGGACTTTAACTGAGCTGATTTTCTTCAGTTCCAAGGAGTTGCCAGTTCAGATCTAGGGGAGATGACTAAATACAAAAATGGCCAATAATTAGAGCAACGATTCGAGCCTGAGCCCTGGGTTTCCATGGAGAACATGTATCAGCGTATTTAACTATCATTTTGCCACAGGGAAACCAAAATGATTTCATTAAAATTCAGCAAGCAAAATATTTACCCAGCATATTCTCTGGCCCTACTCCTACCAAATACCCTTTTCCCTGTCCTCCATGATATGCAACATTTTCATAGGTCAGATTCAAAACATAAATTTAACCAGTGGTTTAACTAAATAGTCTACTTCCTGTGACTAGCACTTGAAAACAACTTTCTTTTTTCTTCACTAAATTTGAGTTTTCAAATATTGCTTTGTTTTTTTCTCAGTTAATAAAGAAAAGACTTAAAGAGAGAAAATAAATAGACTTTTATTCTTCTATAGGCCTGTACTGGCTGGTTTTGTGTGCCAACTTAACACAGGCTGGAGTTATCACAGAGAAGAGAGCTGCAATTGGAGAAGTGTCTCCATGAGATCCAGGGGTGGGACATTTTCCCAGTTAGTGATTAAGGGGGTAGGGCCCCTTGTGGGTGGTGCCATCCCTGGGCTGGAATTCTTGGGTTTTATAAGAGAGCAGGATGAGCAAGCCAGGGGAAACAAGCCAGTAAGGAACATCCCTCCATAGCCTCTGCATCAGCTCCTGCTTCCTGACCTGCTTGAGTTCCAGTCCTGACTTTCTTTAGTGATAAACAGCAATGTGGAAGTAAGCTAAATAAACCCTTTCCTCCCCAACTTGCTTCTTGGTCATGATGTTTGTGCAGGAATAGAAGCCCTGCCTAAGACAAGGCCATTTCAGAATTGTGAAATGGACAGAGATCCTGAAAGATCATTTTAATGGTGCTCCCTTTCTATCAGTATCAAGTAAATGAATGTTTTTCACCTTGTATGGAAGAGTCCACAGGTGTGATACTTAGGCTTCTCCATTCATATAGTGATATAGTAGCTATTCATCCCTCTAGCTATTCATCCCCGTATCCTTCCCACCTCCTGTTCATATTCTTGAGAGATGTTTTTGTTTTGTAGATTTTGTTTTCCTTCCATGTTTGGAATGACACCCAAGGCATCGCACGTGCTAGATAAGCCAGTTCCATAGAGTGGCATGCCAGGGGATTGGTCCTGTGCCAAGTGGTACTGCTGCCAGTCGCTCTTCCCAGGAAACAAAGAACAATCTCTTTCTATTTCAAACACTTGTGAGAGATTGTTTATCCTTCTGTGATGAAGGTTCATATCTGGGTGTCACGGTGCAGCTCCTCCCCCTTAGTCACCTGCCTCATTTCATAATTTACCTCGTACTGTCCTGCTTGTTAGTAAGTTTTAAACGGAAATACGTTGATGTAGTGAAAACTTCTGGGAATAGATATTACGAGCTGAATGATATCATTGTCAACTTTAAAAGTAAAAATAACAAGGTTAGAAAGTTTGTTTACAGTGTAAGAGTTAATACCCAAAGTCCTGTGTTCAGGGTAAAAGAGGACAGAATCTAAATTTCCTAAACACGTCCAGAGGTGGAGCCTTTGGAAGGAATTAGGTTTAGACGCAGACACAAGTGCTCTTTCTGTAACATACTATGCTCTGACTTTGGAGTCGGACAGCAAGGAGAGCATCAGAAGCAAGCCAGGCTGTGCTTTTAAACTTCCAAA
>JADRCC010572380.1:0-12611 GCA_019843855.1 Hylomyscus alleni | reverse complement strand
AGAGAGAGAGAGAGAGAGAGAGAGAGAGAGAGAGAGAGAGAGAGAGACAGCTCCCCATCCTGCTGCGCTCCGCTCCACATGTCCTTGCCCAAGGTGGTGCAGCCCAGGGCTTGTTCCCTGCCTGGTCCCCGTTCGCTCTCTGTGAATCAGAAAAGGGCTTGGCGCTCAGCCTGGAAAGCACTTGCTAAAATCTGATCTGTTACTTCAGCAGCTTTCAGACTCGGGAAGGTCTTGGCACACAGACAGTTGGAATGCTCTGGCTTCCAAAGCCGTGGAAATGAAGGAAAAGGGGGGGGGGGGGGGGGGGGGGCTTTCGACGCGGATTGAACCCGGCCCGGGGCGGCCCAGGCATGGGGGGGGGGGGGCGGGGGGTGGCAATGAGAATAGGAAACACCAGCTGCCCAGTACCTCCACCTACCTACAGCTACAAGGAGGGGACTCAGAATAAACTGGACATAGGCCAAAAGTGGATTATCTGTCCCCTCCCCCTTTCCGTGAAAGGCAGGTGTCCTTGCAGGGCGAATGCGAAGATGCTTGGTTGTAGCCTTCGGAGTTCTGGAGATGCCTGGAGACAGCCCTGTGCACCGGCTAGAGGTGGTTCTCCCAGTTTTCTGGTACAAGGAAGCTGTGTGTGGAGCTGAGGCCATGGTTGCTAGTTTGATCTTGACTGTTCCTTGGGACAGACATGAAACTCGGGGCAACCAGTTGAGACTCTGGGCTGGAAGGATAGATGGATGGACAGACTGATGGCTCTTTCCTTCTATTGGCCAGGCTAGGGTCCCCAGAGACTTCTTGAATCAATACAACTGGAGTCAGTAACTTAACGCTGGCTGTTTGCCAAAGCAGATGTGACCCTATGTGGTGAGGGGGTGGGGGAATGGTCGATCTTAGAGAAAAGGCCAGTGCCAGGCAAGGGCTGCCTAGTCTGTCTGCAGCTGAGTTCCCAAGCAGAGGGAAGGTTCCAGGGTCACTCCAGGGGGTCTGCATGTCTGGCTGGCTAAGCTTGGGCAGGACCTGAGGAAATGGGTGTGGAGGCCTTTGGATCTTGCGGCCCAATCCCGCGCATGCTTGCTGCTCTTGGTTCTTCTTTAAGTAGGGCCCGGGAGGGGCTGCCGGGTGGTCTTTGTGTTCTCTGATGGGAGTGTGAGGGAGGGAGTCTGGCCTCTGCTTCCCACCTCCACCTCCTGGCCAGAACTAAGCCAGCATCTTTGAGAAAGATCTGGGTGGTCTGTTAGGTCAAGAGGCAGGATTCATGCAGGTGAGGGAGCCTCGTCTTTTCCATCCCCCCCTCCTTTTGCCCCTTTGTCCCCTCCAGCCTCTAGACTTCGGAACTGCATAGGGCTGGTGTTTTTAACCCCTCATCTCTATCCTGGGGACTAGCTGGGGCTGCCCTTGAAAATCACTCAGCAAACAGTGTGCAAATTTGGTATGTCTGGAAGAGGATTCATAGTAATCCTTAGACTTTTTTTTTTTTTTAAATCAAGATTCCTAAAAGGTAAATAACCACCAGGGGGAACAATTAGTAGGCTCGTGTTTGCATTTACAGTTTATAGACGGATGGAGTGGCCCTTAGTGATAGAGATGAAGATGACTTCAAAGGCGTGGGTTGCCCGGAGTCTGGAGTCTGAACCCTGCAGGGGCAAGTTTGTCTGATGCTGTGTAAGCGGGTTGTAGTCCTGGGCAGGGTACACAGGGACATCTCCAGTTGGAATGCCTCTGCTGAAAGGAGAGCAGAAGTCCTTCGTATGTGGAGGAAGGGGCCCCGGGCTCAGCAATAGGTGAGCTCTGCCTGGACCCTGGCTTCATTGCACCGTGCCCTGTGGTGCTTCTGTAGGAGTTTTTGTTTCCTCATTTGTGAAAAGTAAAGTACCAGAAGACATGTCGCCTATTATTATCCACTCAAGGAGGCATCTTGGCTAACTGAAAAACCAGTTTACTTCCATCCTTACTGTTTTAGGGGATTGGTATGTTTTACCAATGGAATTTCTGGGTGCCTCCCCTCCTCCTGGCCCTCAGTCACCAGGCCCCAAATGGATTTCCCCCAGCAAGTCAGGTTTCCATGAATACACTCAATGTAGATACTGTCCTCCGCCCACCACCAGTGTGGTGAGCCCCGCCTTCACCCACTGGCCACCCTGGGAAGTGGAAGCTGGGAATTTAATAAAACCCCTTCATCCTTTCTCCACACGACTCAGAACACCACAGATAGCTCAAATCAGAAGAATTTTAAAAATTTCCGCGGGGAGCAGGCAGCGTGACCAGTAAATTGCTTTTCTGCACTTGGCTGAGCTCTGACAATGACACCGGGCCGGGCTTTTCACGAAGCTCCGCCGGCACCTGCCTGACATTGTTCCTGCCGCCAGGCTCCACTAGGTCCTTGCTTTCCTCAGACAAGCTAGCATAAGGCCAGCCAGGGCTGGGAGAGAGGGGGAGGGTTTCCTCCAGCATCTTATCCCTCCTGCCAGTTCCTTGTTCTTCCTACAGAGCAACTTCCTGTCTCACCAGGAGGTGTTGAAGTTTGGAGTTCCCTTCATACTCCCGACTGACCACCCACACATAGCATCCTTACTGAGGCTCAGGCCCTTCCTGTACACAAGTTGGAGAGACTAGGAAACAGTATCCTTTGGGACAAGAGGAGGATGGGAAGTTGTCCTGTTGGATGGTACTTCTGATATCTCAAAGCAACATCATTCATTGGTCCATTCTCCAGAGTTTCCATTCAACACTTAGCCTGCTTCTTGTTGGCCCTTGGAGTAAGACCTGGACAGTCCCTGACCTCAGAGAACACTGTCAGATGCTCCCAGCATTGTGGCATCTCTTCCATTTTCTGGGAAGAGACTCGCCTAGGTGTAAGAAAGGTGTCTTAGAATTTAAGGACTCTCTTAAGGGAAGCTGATCTTATCCCTCCTGCTTTCTACAGGAAAGCCAGGTGGGAGGGGGTTGTATTCCAGCTCCACAGAGAGAAAAAGCAGATTCAGAACTAGCTAGGAAAGGATTTGTTCAGGGTCGTGGCTACAAGCCAAGAACTGGATTTAAGACCTTGTATTAGTTCTATCTCTTCTAGAAGGAACCCTCAAGTTTGCTAGCAGGGAAAAGACTCTCAGGAGGCATGCTGGGGGGTCCTTAGTGGGAAGTACAGTGTAAATTCTCATGAGGGTAGGTGACTCTAGTTGAGGACAGCTCCCTCCCTGCCCCTGTCAGGAGGCTCCACTCTCCTGAGAAAGTGCTGATCTTCCAGGACCTCAGAACTAGAGGTGGATGCTGGTGTGTGTGTGTGTGTGGGGGGGGTGTTGAGTGTCATAGAAGACTTAATGCTTTCTCTAAGCCTCCTTCAGAGGGCAGAGAGAGGGGAGGGGTGGGGCACCCTGCCAGCATTCCTGCAGCCAGGGAAGGTCACCCACTTGCTTTGAGATAAGGGGGTGGATTCTTTAAATTTCTTGTGGTTGGCACAGCCAGTGTTAGTGGGCTGGGGGCAGTCTGTCAGAGTCACAGGTGTGCTGGGACAGCTCTGTGGTTCTCTTGGCCCCCCCCCCCCCCAAAGGGAGGCTGCAGAGGAACAGGGAGTCGTCTATCCCCAGGAGAATTTTATCATTGTATCGGGGTGCTGCACAGGGGTGCTGGCCTCTGGGCCACTGACAACAGCTTAAGCCTGTTGTTTTCCTTGGGCGTCTGTCGGACACTACCTAGATTCTAGCTCACAGTTGACTTGGGATTAGAGAAGGCTGTAGATGGGGACCAGGTTAAAAGGCATCTTAAGGACTTTAGATTCACACAGCCCGATTCAAACTGTGGATCTGCTTTCTGTTTGCTGTGTGACCTTGGGACAAGTTACCTAACCTCCCTGGGGCTTAACTTCTGTAAGTGTGACATGACAAACAATACCACCCTCTCTTCACAGCAAACAAAAACCCCCAATGACATAGTCACTGTCCTCTAAAGGGAGGGAGTAGATGACAGTTCTGGGCTTGACTGCCATGGTTCTGGTTCTAGGAGAAATCTGGACTGCCTCTGTTGCCTGTTGGGTATAGCAAGCACTGCTCCCTCCTGGAGTGTGTGTGTGTGTGTGTGTGTGTGTGTGTGTGTGTGTGTGTGTGTGTGTGTGTTGTGAACAAAGGCTGTTCTGGTGAACCTGTATGTATCCTGTGTGTGGCTTTAAGGCTGTTGGGGGCCTGTGGCAGACCACTGGGTAAAGGGCACGTTGATATCTGGCCCCTGGCATTAGAATGAGCTTAGGCCCACCATGGGCCTGAGTGTGAATTTGTTCTGAAACATCAAAGGAGCTGTGGATTCTCAGGCTGCGGTCTGGCTGGCTGGTAGTTCTTAAGCTCTGACATCCAAGTGACATTTAAAAGGTTGCCATGTTGGTGATGGGGCCAGAGACACTGCACTGGTCAGCAGAGGTCCACCAAACGAAGAATTCAGGGTTGCATGATGAGTCTCTGCCTTAGCTCAGTTAACCCTGGGCCTTTGCTCTCCTTCAGTGGTCTCAACCTATGGGTCACGACCCCTTTGACAAACCTCTAGCTCTAAAAATATTTACATTACAATTCATAACAGTAGCAAAATTACAGTTATGAAGTAGCAACAAAATAATTTTATCGTTGGGGGGTCACTACAGCATAAGGAACTGTAGGGTCATAGCATTAGGAAGGCTGAGAGCCACTGCTCTACTGGGTTTATCCGGCTGGGTAGGAGTGGGCCACCAAAAGCTGCTATGGGGGCCGTGCACAGAGAGGCTTGGGTTTCAGTTCTGTAGCTCTTCCAGCCCATGACCCTCAGCCTTCACCCACCTGTTCCTGTTTTCCTTATTACGTTGGATAATGCAAAGCACCTCCTCAGGGTAGTGAGAACTAAATAAGAGTTATTATATTAAGAGAGAGCGGCCAACACCCAACAAATAACTGAATGATTGTGATTGCCTGGTCAGTATGCTGTGTCCTAGTACACCTTGTGCTCTCACGTGCTAGAGAAATAGAGGAAAGGCATGTTCTTCGGATGAATGACAGCGGGGACTCTGGCATGTGGGTAGTGCAGGCTTGAACCTAGGCCCACACATCTTGTTCCACATTCAGGTTGCATGGCTTTGGGCACGACTCTAAACCTCTTGGAGTCACTGATTCCTCATATTTCTAAACAGGGATTGATTATATGAATCCCAAGGCTTTTCGTGGAGACACTCACTTGTAACTGGACACTGGGGAGACTGAGGCAGGATGGTGAGCCAGCCTGGGGTATATAGGGAGATCCTATTTCAAAAGTCAAAATGACTACCACAGACTCCTCAAGCATCCCCCAGACTCACTGATAGGAATGATGAAGGTTATAGCTTGCACCATGTATTCAGTAGACACTCAAGTTGGTACAAGTATGGTAACTTTACTAGTTGAGGATACCTCCAGTATGCCTGCTCCTCGATGGAGTTTGCTCATCGAGGCTTCGGTTTACCCGAAGTGTACTGTCCGAGGAGGTCCCCAGCACTTCGGCTTACTTCCCCCATCCCCCACCCCCACCCCCCTTGCACCTTTTGGCTTGGAATCTCATGGCACTAGTTTACTGTCTTTGACCAAGTGCAGTCTTTGCTGGAATTCACTGGGACAGGAAAGAGCCTGGGGTCAGCTCTCAGCCCACTGGTCACGCCCTGTCTTGGGGCACTCACTGACTGTATGACAGAGGGTCTCTCAGTCCTCATCATTTAATGGAGCACCAGGATACAGACTCACCCCTAGAGTTTCTGGGAGGGGGACTGTGGTCCCCCTGGGAGGGAGCCCTTGGCACAGAGCCAGGCTCTTTGCAGATCTTAAGTGAATGAGAGCTCCAGCTCTCAGCTGTGGTACCTTAAGACCTGCTTGCCCACCAACCAGCTTGCACTTATTCCTAGAAATCGAGGGGAGGGCAGACCCCTGCTGCAGGCTCTTGGGTACTTTGCTCACTGACCTTCAGTGAGCAAAGGTCTTGGGGGTCTGGACGTGGACTTGACTTCCTGTGCCCACTGCCCCTATGCCAGGTATAGGGCCCCCTAAGGGTTCATACCTGTATCCCAGCCCACAAGGAACGAGAACTGAGCAGTGAAGCTGGAGAGCAGAGCTTGAGGGACAGTGGGTTCTCTGACGAAGGACCCTGAGACTGGATCTGGGCCAGAGCAGACAGCCAGATGAAGAGCATGCCGTGAACCTGTAGGTTATGCACATGCCTGGCTGTAAGGTTTCTGAGGTACTTGGGACAGGCTACCTGGGAGTAGGGAGCAGCTTTGCACGTTCAGTGTGAACCCGTTGCGTTTGCTGGAGCATCACGCTCAATAATGGGCTGATTGATGGAAGAGGTCCTCATGGACACCAAACACCAGAAAAAAAGCTTGTTTGTCATCTGGGCTTGCTGACTACCCAGGACTTCAGGGAGATGGAGTGGTGTTAAGATGCTGGCAGGGAGAAGGAGAAGGGAAAAAGGCCTCGGTCCACACGAGCCCTGTCCCTATCCAGGCTGTGTCCAGGATTGAGTATCTGCTCCATATTGACAATCTGTATGGAGACGGCTGATGTATGGGGAGAGGGAGGCTGGACCTTGGGCCCAGCCCCCATTCAGCATTACCCCACCCATGCTGATGGCTTGGCGCTGCCAATCAATACATTGATAGCCCTGGGAGCTTAATGGACAGGCTGGGGGTGGGGAGAGGCCTCTGTGGTCTCACTTTCTGGGGTGGGTGTGGGGAGCATGAGAGGAGAGGCCAATAAGCGTGAGGATGGGACATTGGAAGGGACTGTGGGGGGTGTACCTTGTTCCCCTTCATATGAAGCAGGGCAATTAGAGGAAAGTAATGCTTCAGAGCTGAATGTGTTTAGACCGTGCCTCTGCTGTGTGCTTCCTGTGCACCTCAGCAAGTCCCTTGTCCTCTCTGCGCCTCCCTGTGTCACTGGGAGCCCAGGGATAGTATAGTTTACACTTGTTCAGTTTCTGTGAGGAAGAAGCTGATGGCCCCCAGTCAGTGTTTAGTGTATGCCTGGGAATTCAGAGCCAATGTGAGCTTCACTCTTGATGTAACTGGCAGCTGACCCAGGACTGGAGTCCAGGCTGCCCTTGAGGAGGCATTTGGAGGGCTGCCTTTTGAGTTGGAGGAGACTGACCTTACTGGGGTCCACTCTTAGATGGCCTGAAGTCTTGGGTTTGAGACTAGAATTTGGAAGAGTTCTAAAAGCCCCGTCTCCTACTTTGGCTTGAAGCCTGTGGGTTGTCCTTCTTGGAACCAGGGAGAGCCTTCACTCCTGGGCAGGGAACCTGGAGAGGGACATGGCTATCATGAAGCTTCAAGAATCTGGTGGTAGGTGAGGTAGATCAATGGGACTCCTTTTCCTATTTCGCACAGGGGAGTTAGTTCAAGGCTCTAACCCCTTCGTGGATGACATTCCTCCCCCTCATTCGAGCATCCATGGGTTCTGATCCAGCTCCCGTCCCAAGTGCTGCTGTATCCTTTTCCTTTGCACAGTACATGTTCAGATCTTCCAGCGATGGCTACCCCAGGCACAAGCACCGAGACAGTAGATCTCGGTGACAGCCTAGATACTAACACGGGTGGGTACCAGATGCAGCATGGATACATTGGTCAAAGAATGCCTTGGAATTTCACTGTACTGCTTACTCACAATGGCGCCGAACTAGAAACGTAATTGTTCATATCTAGAATTTCTCATTTAATATTTTGGGTCCTTAGTTGTCCAGGTATAGTTGAACCCAAAAATTCAGGGACAGTGGTGGGAAAGAGGTGGTGAGATCAAGGGAAAATTGTTGTAGATGTGAAGGAAGTGGACAGGGAGTTTGAACTCTAGACACAGGAATAGTTGTATTTGAATCCTGAGCCCTCTCCTCTCTAACTCCACGATGTGACCTCTCCCAAGCCCCACCTTCCCCAACTCGAACATGGGGGTGAAAATTGTTCCTGCGTCTGACATCACCCTGATTATACAGGACAAGTTACCCATGGTGGATAGTTAGAAAACATGGCTGTTGAGCTGGAGAGATGGATCAGTGAGTAAAATGTTTTCTGTGCAAGTGCGAGGACCTGAGTTCGAATCTCCACAAGGCACATAAAGTTAGGCATGGCAGTGCCTGCCTGTAATCTCAGCACTCCTATGACAACACAGGAAGTCGACTGGGAGGGTCTCAGAAGCTCATGGGCCAGAAAGCCTGGTGTGTACAGCAGAGAATAACAGAAAGAGAGACTCTGCCTCAAGAGTTAAGAGCAAGGACTATACCCAAGGTTATCCTCTGATTTCCACACATGCACTTCAGCACATACTCTCCCTCCCCCAAATATGCACACACACACACACACACACACACACACACACACACACACACACACACAAGTACATACACAAAGATTAAAAACCCCATAGCTATTTCTAAATCAAGACTTAAAAAGAAAAAAAAATGTAATGGCTGTAGTCACTAATGTAATTTTTCCCAAGGTAAACACTATAAACGATTCCCATTTTGCAGACAAGAAAACTGAGGACAAAGAGATCAAGTCAGTCAGCTGTTATGGGTGGAACAAGGAAACCTGCAGGTTGAATGGTACTACTTATTATCTTCTTGTCAGAGGTTCGTGTGGGTGAGCTGCACCCTGATGGAGACTTGAGGGAGATGCTAATGTGGCCTGAGGTGGAAGGGGATGTTCCCAGACATGCTTCTCAGAGCCAGGGGAAGCCTTGAAGGAAGCACAGGTGGGTGGTGGGTGGTAGGTGTTCCTGTGGGATACCTTGATTGGCCTCTGGGAGCTAGCAGAAATGCTTTTCACACTGGTGAAATTATCAGCAGGATGAAGGGCAATAGGCTTGGAGTGCAGGCAAGGGCTGGATTCCTGGAAGATCCTGGATACTGTGCTTGGAGAGTTGGAGCCTGACAGGTTTCTGAATAGGCAGGGATGCACTCTCCTGAACTGAGAGCACTCTAAATGAAGACAGGATACAGGCAGAGGCTCATGAGCTCTCTCTGCCGAGCACCCTGTTGGCGTTCCTAGGCCAAGGAGACCTTTGGGAGACCACGTGATCAGAATGAGATCTGAGCCTATAGAGCTCTTGTTGCTCATGCGGAGCTCCTTGACTGGGGAGCAGATATTTCCACCAGAGCCCAATCTTTAGGGTGAGGGGAAGGGCCAGATGGGGAGTACTTGGAGTCTTAAGCTGCATGGACACAATCAGTCACCCACCATGGAGGGCCCACTTTGACCAGGGATCACCTGTGAGTGTGGCATTGAGGGAGGAGGGGCCACGTTGTCTATGCATCAGGTCTTCTCGCTCTCTATTGTGCGTGGTGGCCTTTTGTTCATCTGAAGCTTTTCAACGCCTCTGATCAGTGTGCATTTGGAGGGCTGTCAGCCAGACAGGCTGCTGTTAGGCACCCTAGCCTAGACACTGCCACTCGCTCAGATAGAAAGCAGGACAGTGACTGTCCCAGACAAGCTTGCACTTCATGGCTTCTGGTAGCAGAGCCTGGAATTCCATGGACCAGCCCCCAACCCTATGTTTCTCAGGGTTGGGGGTGGTCTCAGTGTTCAACTTGGGAAATGGGCTCTCTCTGGCTCCCCGATATTCCATAGCTCTAGAAGCCGATGGGGCTACAACAGGACCATGTCTAGGGTCTTCTTAGCAGAGTGCCTGGAGCGAAGCAATGTGCCACCCCCCCATAGCATGGCATCTCTTGCTTCTGTCTGCTGGGCACTTTAGTTATCTGGATGGGAAGGGAAAGGCTGGTTGCTGGCCTCCAGGTGTTCCTTATTCCTGGTTAGTCACCGCTGCCAAGTACCACTGATTTCTTCCTGGGGACAAGCTGATGCCCAGGGGTGAACCTGATTATCTGAACTCAGGACAATAGCATGTTCCTGATCCTGCCCTGTGAGGTAATGTCAGGAGGGGATTTCTCCAGCAGGCTTCTAATGGCAGGTAGGTAGACAGGGCTGGTGCCCTGAGCCCACCAGAGGCTTTAATAGGCAGTCCAAGGTATGCAGCCATTCTAGAAGAGGGGCCCAGTATCCTGCAGAGACCCAAAGGATTGACCTGGTCAGAGGATGGCTTAAGTGGTGGGAACTAGGCAAGATGGATCGTGCCCCCACACCCTGGTACAGGGCCACCCAATAGACCTTGCTGACCCTGGGTTACTCTACTGCTTCTGTCCAGTGGGCGAGGAAGAAAATCATTACTAGAGGCCAGCTTCGGGGGCAGGGAGCGCCCCATGGGAACTGGGGGTGAGGAGATTGGCTTGACCTCTAGTCGATAGGGTCTCCTGTGAGAGGAGAGTGTTGGAGGACAGGGAGACTTTGCCTTCTTTCAGGGGAGGGAACAGGACCAAACCAGCCCCAGGAATCATTCCAGAAGGGTCAACGCCCCCAAGTGTGGGGTCTTCTAGAAAAATGCCCTCCAGGTGTGGGTCTCCAGGATGCTGGTCTCTTTCCTCCCTAGATGCCAGGATGGAAGGAGAGGCAGTCCCTGGTACTGTGGGCTGACCACCATGAGGAAATGGAGGGAGGCACCCAGTGGTTAAGTAGCTGCAGAATGAACGTTTGTGAACCTCGATTTCTGCTTAGCCGAGCTTCATGTGGAGTCTTGTCAAAAGTTCTGGTGTTTGCTCAGGCATAGAAAGTATCTCCATGTTGCCTTTTGGATTTAGTCTTCCTAGCAAACCCCCGAGGTGGCTGCTGTCTTCATCAAGTTCATGGTGAAGAAACTGAGGCACAGAGAGACCCACAGTCCAGGTTGCGAAGGATGCTTGGGCAGCCAGGGTCAAGAGAGCTCTAGCAAAGGTTGGGCGGGGCAACTCTTTTCTGGGAATGGGGTCTTGTGTGCTAGCATTGTGTGTCAGGCTTGGTGAGGCCACAGAACAAACCCACAATGTTACCCATGCTTCAGGACCTGTTCTGGTATATACCGTGGGATGGGTGTCATAAACCAGTTAACTAACAGGCACAGGCGAACTAACTCAGTCCTTAACGACCTGACAGACTCTCTGTCATCTGTCATGTGCTGCTAGCCATGCACAAGAGAGAGAGAGGGGCAGGAGGGAGGGAGGGAGAGGGAGAGGAGAGGGAGAGGGAGAGGGAGAGGGAGAGGGAGAGGGAGAGGGAGAGAGAAGAGAGAAGAGAGAGGGAGGAAGAGCAAGAGCTCTGGCTTTCATGGTGTTGTCAGTGTATTCAGATCAGACAGACGAAAGCTGAGTTAGGTAGATGGTGTGTTGAATCACATATGCTAGAAAGAATCCCAAAGCAGAGTGGAGGCATGGAGAGAGGCAAAGGTAGAACAAACCAAGGAGGCCTGTTTGAGGTAACATTTGAGGAAAATCTGAGTGTAGAGAACTGAGAAAGAACATCAGAATACAAGTGAGAGCATGTGCAAAGGGCCTGGGGTTGGTGTGTACTAAGTATTGGGAAGGTCCCAAAGCCTTTAAAGGTAAGGTGGTATGGCTGGCATGGAAGGAAGAGGAGGAGGAGGAAGAGGAGAAGGAGGAGGAAGAAGAAGAAGAGAAGGGGGAGGGAAGAATCAGGGGCTACCAGGCTGGCCTGGAAGGCCCAGTAAGGACCTCTGTTTGAGTGTGAGGAAGCCCTGAGGAGTGTGGACAGGGAGGAGTGTATGGGAGGGCTTTTTTTGGTGGAGGATGTGTTATTAGTAGGGCAAAAATAGAGCAGGCTGAGCTGGAGATGGGTGCATACCGTTCAGATGGGCAGCTGTATTCTTGGTGAGGGATAGGAGTGGTGAATGTTGATACAACCTAAGAAGGCTTCCTAGATGGTACAGATGATGTGGAATAAATGGCTAGAGGTCCACGGAGTCGCCATGGGGGATATAGACCCGAGGCCCGGGTTAGGGGTCAGTCCCATGGCATGAGTGTGAGGGATCCCTATGGAGACCCTGGGGAGGCAGCATGCTGTCCTCTAGCTCACTGGCAGTACTTAAGATGTCTCATCCTGTCCCTTCCCTGCCATGTGTCCCTCCGACCGCAGCTCAGTGGATATCAGTTCCCTTCCTGGTTGCTCAGGCACTCCATGAAGTCCCAGATGCCATTGAGATAAGGGCCTCCATACTGAAAGGGAAACCAAGGCAGAGCGACCTGCATGTTGAGGTCTCAGAAGACACCATATGTGGGCAAGTGGGAAGAACTATATCCCCATGCTTGAGTCTCAGCGTTATGGTTTCCCAGCTGCCTCAGTTGCCCTGTCTGTGAAATGGGGCCTGGCCAGAGGTGGCGCAGAGGAGAGAGAAGGCTAACTCCCTGTCTTCCCTCTCCTCCGATAGGTGTTGGCAGCCGAGGAGAACGTGGACTTCCGCATCCATGTGGAGAACCAGACGCGGGCTCGAGATGATGTGAGTCGGAAGCAGCTGCGCTTGTACCAGCTCTACAGCAGGACCAGTGGGAAGCACATTCAAGTCCTGGGCCGTAGGATCAGCGCCCGTGGCGAGGACGGGGACAAGTATGGTATGTGCCAGACCCAACCCATATCCTTCGCCCACACTCTCCCCGGCCTTGGAGCGTCCCCATTCAAATCCCCAGCTCTGTATTGTACTGGATGCGTGGTCTCGGACCCAGCACCAGCCCTCCTTGGTTTCAGTTTATCAGTCTGTAAAAGGGGG
>JADRCC010572379.1:0-12960 GCA_019843855.1 Hylomyscus alleni | reverse complement strand
TTTAAAAATAGATTTATTTAACTTTAGTTTATATGGATGAATGTTTTGACTGAGTGTGGTATGTGATGTGGTGTGTGTGTGTGTGTGTGTGTATGAGAAAGAGATATTTAATTTTAGTTTATATTGATGAATGTTTTGACTGTGTGTAGTACGTAATATGGTGTGTATGTGTGTGTGTGTGTGTATGTGTGTGTGTGTGTGTATGTGTGTGTGCAGGCATGTGTCTACTATGCGTACCTGGTTCCTTTGGAGGCCAAGAAGAGGGTGCCAGTTCACCTGGTCCTGGTATCAAAGACTTATGAGCTGCCTTGTGGTTGCTGGAAATCTAACCTGGGTCCTCTGCAAGGACAGCCAGCTTCAAGTGCTGAGGCATCTCTCCAGCCTTTTTTTTTTTTTTTAAGATTTACTTGTTTATTTATTTACTGTATATGAGTACACACTGTAGCTGTACAGATTGTTGTGGGTTGTTGAGAGTTGAATTTAAGACCTCTGCTCTCTCAGTCCCTGCTTGCTCTGGCGCAAAGATTTACTTATTATTATACATAGATACACTGTAGCTGATTTCAGACACACCACAAGAGGGCGTCAGATCTCATTACGGGTGGTTGTGAGCCACCATGTGGTTGCTGGGATTCGAACTCAGGACCTTCGGAAGAGCAGTCGGTGCTCTTACCCGCTGAGCCATCTCTCCAGCCTTCTCCAGCCCTTTTGTAAAGCTTCTAGCTGTCCTCTTCTTTTGCATCAAAAATCCCCTCCAGCACCTTTTCTGTGTTTCCCAGCCTCTCTCATGCCCCGCAGTCACTCCTCTCTGTTCACAGGACCTCTCTGCAAGGGAAAGTTTGCAAACAAACGTGGCATAAGCCCAACTCAACCTTGAACGGTGCGTGAATGGCAGTGAGTCTTTGGGGAGTGTTTATCAGGTCTTCCGAAGCAGCTATAGGAGCCATTGGATGCGCTACTGTGGTTTGCACTTTGTGGCAGTAGTTGTTTTGCCTAAGGCCTGTGCTATAAATAAGATGGCTATAGATTTTTACTGGTATCTGTTTCCTAGGTATTACAAAGAGATATTCTTCTACGGATGGCAAAGAAAAAAAAAATGGAATGGGAATTTTATTTTATTCTTCTCCCTAAAGGGGAGATAATTCAGTCAGTAAAATACTTGGGGTGGAGACATGAATATTTGGCCTTAATCCTCGGTGTCCATGTAAAAAGCTCGCTGTGGTGGTGTACATTGTGTCAGAGCTGGATAGGCAGAGACAGGAGGATCCCTGGGACTCGCTCTCCAGTCTGCCTCATCTTATCAACGAGCTCCAGGTCTGTTTCAAACAAGACGCTGGCTCTTTCAGAATGGCCGCCAAGATTGACTCTGGCCTCCACACACACATGTGCATATGCACACATTCAGGCTTCTGCATGTGTAATCACACTGACATGTATACACACAGACACGCACACGCATGCACACCATGGAGAAAATGCAAAGGAAATGTCTCTGTGGCAAAGAGCCTGCCCCTCAACAAGTGGCTACCATTCCATGATAGCAGCTTTGGTAGAAAGCTTTGAAAAGAAACACAGAAAGACAAAAAGAAACCTCTAACCAGGCGGAGGTGGCCTACACCATTAATCCCAGCACTTGGGTGGCAGAGGCAGGCGGATTTCTGAGTCTGAGGCCAGCCTGGTCTATAGAGTTAGTTTCATGAGAGCCAGGGCTACGCAGAGAAACCCTGTCTTGAAAAAAAAACACATAGATCAATGGATAGATAGATAGATAGATAGATAGATAATTAGATAGACAGATACATATATACATACATAGATCAAATAGATAGATACATAGATTAGATACATAGATATACAGATCAAATAGATAGATACATAGGTCAGATAGATACTTACATACATACATGCATGCATACATACATATATGGATACACAGATACATAGGCAGACACAGACAAAGGGAGATTTTGATAAGACTTAGAGACACGGTGCTGGATGCTGGAGAGGTACAATTCGGTGCAGCGAGGAAATGGCTGTGGATCTTTAGATTCTAGGAGTTGAAGGGAAAGGGCAGATCCCTCACATTCATCTGAATCGGACACGGTGAGCTCATTGGATGCTTTGGCGTCGTCCTTGGGGATTCTTAAAGCCCCGCCCCCTTAATCATTTCAACTGTGTTTTTTTTTGTTTTTTGTTTTTTAAACACGTGTTAAACCAGTGTGGTTCCTGCTCTCTATGGGCTCCTTTCTCCTCTGCTACCTGGCGCCTCCCTGGAGGAGGGGCATTTGGGAAGTCAGTTTTGGAAACAGAGAGCACGGGCCTCTGGATGCCTCGGCGCCCTTCAGAAAAGCAATCTGAGAACCGTAACGAGCTTTCAAATGCAGGCGACCTAACAAGCTGTCCTAAACGTGCTGATACGGTGGAACGCTAGTAATTGGATTCATGGCTAGCTCTCACGAAATAGAAGCGTGCCACTTCAGTGGCTGCCAGGTGGTGCTTAAACAAACTGGGACATTGTCACCTTGAGAGCTTTTGCAGAGCGCTGGGCATCCAACGCAAATATGGGTTGGAATCGATGGGCGCCTCTGCATAGAAATGACTGTGCTCGATGTCCTACGGCACCATAGTTAGGACAACTCACCCTGTGGCTACAGCGACTAAGGAATGGACCATAGTCAGGACAACTCATCCTGTGGCCACAGCGACTAAGGAATGGACCTTAGTCAGGACAACTCACCCTGTGGCCACGGCGACTAAGGAATGGACCATAGTCAGGACAACTCACCCTGTGGCTACAGTGACTAAGGAATGGAAGTTGTGATTTCAGTTAAATTCCAGCATTCGGAAGATAGAGGCAGATGAGTCTCTGTGAGTTCAAGACAGCATTACATCAGACCCTGTCTAAAATGAAACAAAACTTTTTTGTTTTTGTTTTTGTTTGTTTATTTTTCAAGACAGGGTTTCTCTGTGTAGCCCTGACTGTCCTGGAACTCACTCTGTAGACCAGGCTGGCCTCGAACTCAGAAATCTGCTTGCCTTTGCCTCCCAAGTGCTGGGATTAAAGGCGTGCGCCACCACTGCCCAGCTGAAAGAAAACTTTTTTGAGTATCTACCATGAAGTTTTCCTTCCCCCACCCCTTCTAGCTCCTGGAAGAATTAGTTACATTAATACACTTGTTGCTTTCTAGTTTAAGTTTTCTAAATTAGATTTATTTTATGTGTATGAGCGTTTTGCCTTAACACACACACACACACACACACACACACACACACTCACACATTCACACACACATTACGTGTGTGCCTGGTAGCCACAGATGTCAGAAGAAGGCATTGATCACTAGGAATAGACTCGTGCATGGTTATGAACCACTGTGTGAGTGCTGGGAACTGAACTCGGGTCCTCTGCAAGAGGAACAAGTGTTCTTAACTGCTGAGCTGTATCTCCAGCCCCATTTTCCACTTAAAAGTATGTATCCTTTTTGCTTTCTGTGTATGAAGTGTCCTGCATGTTGTTCCTGGATCGTGTGTGCAGTACCTGCAGAGGCCAGAAGGGGCATTGGAACTAGAGTTACTGATGGCTTAAAAGCCACAGCATGGGTGCTTAGAACTGAACTCTGGTTCTCTGCAAGCGCTCCTAATAGCTAAGCTCTCTCAGGCCCTCACCGCTTCAACAGCAACCTTTCCTTTGCTTTAGCCTGGTACAGAAACTGATCGGCATTGTGTGGATTGATGACTTGATCCTCATACAGAGCCAGAATCTCTAGGGAAAAATCTTAGATATTTTTAGAAGAGAAAACAAAGGTGGGGCGCAGACATACTTATTATTTTTGGCTGTCAGCCAGTCCATTGATTTATAATTTAGGAATATACTATCAAATTTGGATGAACCAACCTTCTGCAGATAAGTACTTGCTTATAATCTATTCACTTAACTGACGTTGTACTGGGTACTGGGTACTGTGCACTCGCTAGGTGCTGGATTTGTGGGTGCAAGAAGCTGAAGCCCCTGTTCTCATGGAGCTTATTGTTAGTGAAAGGATTCAGGAGACAAACAAGGAGACTGTTGATTCATCCCATGGAAAAGCAGGGTGGTTTGAGAGTCACAAATTTGATTATCAAATAGTGGGCACGGCACATGGTACCTGTACTTCAGATAAAGTAAGCGGCTGGGCTGATGTCTAGAGAAGTGACATTTGAGTTGACATTTGAATCAGGAGTCAGTCATTTTTAAAAAGAACAGTGGGGCACTTAGGAGGCAGAGGCAGGTGGATTTCTAAGTTTGCTGCCAGCCTGATCTACAGAGTGAGTTCCAGGACAGCCAGGGCTACACAGAGAAACCCTGTCTTGAAAAACAAAATAAAACAAAACAAAACAAACAAATAAAAAGCAGTGGGAGGAGTACTCTAGAGAGAAGGGGTGACAGAGGCAAGGGCTTTGAGGTGGAGAAAAGACTATGGTATTGTTTGTTTGTTTTTGTTTTTGAGATAGGGTTTCCCTGTGTATCCCTGGCTGTCCTGTAGACCAGGCTGACCCCAGACTTAGAGACCCTCCAGCCTCTGCCTCCCGAGTGCTGGGATTAAAGGTGTGTGCTACCATTGACAGGCTCAGTGTGGTACTTTTAAGGACTAGAAAGGAACCCCAGAGCTGGGACAAGTTGGGTAAAAGGCAGAGGAATAAAAGACAAGGCTGGCAGCCTGTGCCAGGTGGGGGCCAAAAGGTCTTATCAAGAAGTTCTAGTTTAGCTGGGCAGTGGTGGCACACACCTTTAATCCCTGCTCTCAGGAGGCAGAGGCAGGCGGATCTCTGAGTTCGAGGCCAGTCAAGTCTACAGAGTGAGTTCCAGGACATCTAGGACTACACAGAGAAGCCCCCATCTTGAAAACAAAACAAAACAAGTCCTAGTTTTTATTTTAAGGGAAATACGAAGCCAGATAGTTTCGGAGCACAAACATCAGCCTGAGTGTGGTTCAAAAAGGTAAGCCCAGAGATAGCCTTCACAGATAGCTAATAAACAGTTCTCGTACACCTCCCTAAATGTTGCCAGAAAGAAGACCGAAGAAATGGCTTGCTCTGTTAGTATTTGCAAGCAACAACCCAGAGCCTTAGGCGTGTTCTTCCACTGAGCTGCGCCCACATCCATTAGAAATGAGTACTGTGGTGGATGGCCTTTAATATTCAACATGATTTTTAATGAATAATCCTCTATTCCAGGATAGCTCATACATTTTTCATGAATCCTGTTTGCTAGAACTACCCCAGGGGCATCCCAGGGATAATCATCAGAAGGCAAAGCCAAGGTTGGTTAGACAAGTTTAAGTTGAAACGAAGTTTATTTGGATAGAGTTTTCACTTGTGGTGCTGGGATGGAGGTCAGCCGCTTGCCTGTGCCAGGTAGCCAAACACTCTAGAACTTAGTCCCACCCCTAGCCTGGGATGGGCGACTATTGTGGATGGTAGGACCGTCTCCACTGCGCCGGATGTGCTGACGGGCATAGACAGAAGTCAAAAGGATTTTTAGAGGGATGTTTACTGAAGAGCGTTGTTAATAAAAAAAAACTTTTTGTTATCGCTGTTTTGATCCCTAAACGGCATGGAGGAACGCAGAGTGGACAGGACATAGTTCTCTCGGCTGAATATGTCTAGTGAACGTCAGACAAGCTTTGGTACCGCGGGTACACTGGCATCCAGTAAACTAGCAGCAGCTGATGAGAAAGACGATGCTCAAGTGGAACAAGGCGGAGATGTCCCGTTGGCTAAAGTGGATTCAACCAAGACAGCATGTTGTGGTTGCTGTCTGGAAACAGAGGGGGCGGGTGTGGTCTGAATAAGAATGGCCCCCTTAGGCTCATGTGTTTGACTTCTCATGCACCAGCAGGTGGCACTGTTTGAGAAGGATAGGCCTTGTTGGAGGAAGTGTGTCACTTGGGGACTGGGGCTTGGAGGTTTGAAGAGCCCACACGCAGCTCAGTGTTTCTCTCTCCCCCTGTAAAGCCCTCAGCTACTTCCGCAGAGCCATGTGTGCTGTCAGGCTCCTCCTCATCATGATGTTAAGGGACTATGACTCAGCATCTGTAAGCAACACCCCCCCCCCCCCCCAATTAAATGCTTTCTCTTTAGAAACGTTGCCTTAGTCATGGTGTCTCTGAAAGATGATACAGCACCCGCCTAAGTGCTATGGCAGAAGGGAGAGGTGCTGGGTCACCTGAGCTTCTCTCTGGACTGTTCTCTGTACCAAAGGCCGATGTGGTAAAGGCTTGTTCCTCACTCTCTGGTGGAACCTTTAAGAAGTGGGGTCTAATGAACGTGGGAACTAGGTCACCGGGGACCCCAAGTAACTTCCTGTCTCTTTGTGCTTTCCTGACATGGCAGTAGAAGTTGCCTCTTTCACCTCATGCTCCTGCCATGATATACTACCACAGGCACAAAGGGACAGAATCAAGCGAGCATGTGTAGCATGTAATTTTGTCTACACCACTCTGTGTTCCTGGCTCGTTGCACGCACGCACCCTCCCAGGAGCTACCTCAGATCTGCGGAGGAAAGACATACACACATTAGCTCCTTATTAAACTTGCTTATTGGCTCTGTGGCTAGACTCTTCTAAGCCTTCTGCTGCTAGCATGCCTTTACCTTCACTCCTAGCGCAACACCTCTAAATCTTCCCTCAACTTAATTGCCTGGTTACCTTATGTGAACTCCATTGGTCTTGATGCCCGAGACACTTTTGGGTCACTTTCTTTTTTTTTTTTGAGACAGGGTTTCTCTGTGTAGCCTTGGCTGTCCTGGAACTCACTCTGCAGACCAGGCTGGCCTCGAACTAAGAAATCTGCCTGCCTCTGCCTCCCAAGTGCTTGGATTAAAGGCGTGCGCCACCACCGCCCGTTGGGCCACTTTCAGCCTTCATTTTGGAAGATCTCCCTTGTAGCTCCGAGTCTGCTCAGCTCTCTCTCCCAAGTATCTCGATTCTCTTCCTCTCTCCTAGCCTACATGAACCTGGGAGTCCTGCCTCTTTCTTTCTGACCAGCTATTGGCCACTGCCATCTTTTATTGATAGATCAAAAACCAACTGGGAGCGAGGGCCTTCAGCACCTGTAAACACAGATTCCGAATCCAAGCATCAGAACCACCCCCCTATAAACAGGGGCAAGACCCTCTGACACCATGAGCCCAAATCAGCCTGTGCTTCTCCAGACTGACTGTCTCGGGTAGTTTGGTATAATAGCAGGAAGCTGACTAACACAAGTATTGACTTATCAGCTCTCATCCATCACTAGTTGAGAGCTCTTTCTAGGGCTATGGACTTGCAGGCACTTTGGGGACATGTTGCTAGGTGTGCTCCCACAAAGAAAGCTCCCATTCAGATTGCAATGACCGTTGTTTAGTGCACAGAGTGAGCACTGAGGAGCTCTAGCAGAGGCCCAGTAACACCTATCACACCAGCAACCGCCCAGGGCTGTACGCATGAGGGAACTGATCATATCTGTGTCTGAGTTAATCTTGTCTCTGGCCCTATTTCTGTCCCCATTCTTGATTTGTTTTTTTTTTCTTCCTTCTTTGCTATATATAACTCACACAACCCAGCAATATGTGTTAGATATCCTAAATAAGGATAAATAAGCTGTTTTAATTCTTTTCTGGAACACAGAGGACTATAAATAAATAAATACTAATGGAGTTGTTTATGATTTTGATTTGAACATTTCCTTCCCAGTCTGGGACCTCGGAATGGAACATTTTTTTTTTTTTGAGACAGTGTCTACATAGCCCTGGCTCTCCTTAAACTCACCTCTGTAGACCAAGCTGTCCTTGAACTCACCTCTGCAGACCAGGCTTGCCTTGAACTAGTTATCTCTGGCCCCTTTACCATTGTGCGCAGTACCTAGAACAGCACCTGCCACATAATAACTGCTCCGTAAGTATGAATCAAATGTATTAAAGAGATGTATAAGATCTACGCACAACAATGCCCCTCATGGACCCCCTCAGTCAGAAATCTACCAACAGACTGGAATTATGAGTTTCCTAAGGTCAGGGTTGCCCTTCAAACGACTGTCATGTGAATGTGCTTATTTTCATGAACACAAGCTGTGAGGTAGAGACTAAAGATAGCTCTAGCAATCGTGTTGGGGAATGTATACCCAGCAGGCTACATGTGCATCTAAGAACACCCAATGGCAATTCAGATGCAGGCTGTTTATGAGCCTAATCTTTGCTTGTAGGTGTCCTGGCAAACTGTTCTTAATAACAACCCTGTGGAGAAAAGAATTACCAACAACGTGGGGAGCCAGGCTCCCTGGAAGCCTCAAATGCTAGAATTCTTGTGACTGTTTTGTATTCTATGAATCGGAAAGAAGTTGTTTAAGTAGTGGGTCACAGGCATTTAGCTGTCTGGGGGTTTGTGCTATAATATATTTCCCTTAAGAGGCAAACATAATAGTCTTACTTCATAAAAACAGGCATGAGAGGCTGAAAATGATTGCACTTTTAATATATTTTTAATTAGTTAATTAATTTACTTTATGCATATGAGTATATTGTAGCTATCTTTGGACACACCAGAAGAGGGCATCAGGTCTCATTACGGATGGTTGTGAGCCACCATGTGATTGTTGGGAACTGAACTCAGGATTTCTGGAAGAGCAGTCAGTGCTCTTAACTGCTGAGCCATCTCTCCAGCCTGCAATTATACTCTTTTACAGATAACTTTCTTGGAATTTTGTTATGTGACCAAACTTGCCAGAGACACTGAACACATATGGGACTGACCCCATATCAGGATCCCACGACAAACTCAATTACGGGCACCACCGATGTCCAACTCGGTGAACCAATGAGTTTTATTAGGGTTACTTGTAGGAGGGGCTACTTAGAGGAGCAGAAATGTGTCAAAGACAGCTGCATCACCAAAGCCCTCCCCAGCATGGGTGACAGCTCACATGTGGAGCACTCTGCACAGGCAGCAGGCGGCTCAGCAGGTTGAAGAGCGCTCCAGTAGGTCTGAACCTCTTCCAGGCAGCTTGGCTGGATTCTGTTACTTTAAAGCAGCTGGTTTGGCTGCAGGAGTCTTCCTTGCAGCTTGGCTCTCCCTTCCCTGAGGAGAGTTCTCAGCCTTTATTGTTTACCCTGGCAGGGAGAGGGTCTAGCAAATCTGGTCAGTTTCAGGGACTTCCTGAAGCTATTTTGAGTTGCTTAACCATCCTGTTTAGAGCATTCCTGCAGGATAGAATGTATCAGTCTCAGAGGAAACTGTTATACATTGGGTTTCACAGATTAGTGTTACCCATATACACTTTTGGGAAGTCTTCATATACTCCATAGTTAGACTTGATTGCCAACCTTCCTGGATTTAGAACCACCTAGGAGATTGGTGAGTACCTCTGTGGGCTTATCTGTGTGTGTGTTTCCAAGGCAGTGGCACCATCTTCCACCTGAACTGAATGAAAGGCAGAAAATAGAAAGTCAGGAGTGAGATGCTGGAAAGATGGGTCAGTGGTTAAGAGCTCTGGCTGCTTCCAAAGGTTCCAGGTTTGGTTCCCAGCACCCATGGCAGCTTACAATTACCTATAACTCCAGTCCCAAGGGGGTCCCAGACCCTGTTCTGACCTCTTTGGACAACAGGCAACCACAGGACATACACACATACCTACACAGGAAAGACATTCATATAGATAATAATGAATCTTAATTTTTTTTTAAAGGACACAGTCTTAGTTTGAGTTTTATTTCTGTGAAGACACAGCAAGATCAATTGGGACTTACTCACAGTTTCAGAGGTTCAGTCCATTATCATCATGGCAGGAAGCATGGCAGCATGCAGGTAGACATGGTGCTGGAGGAGCTGAGAGTTCTATATCTTGATCCTAAGACAGCCAGGAGGAGACTGGCCAGGAGACTAGCCTCCACCTCAAAGCCCTCCTACACAGTGACACACTTCCTCCAATAAGGCCACACCTGCTAATAATTCCACTCCCTGTAGCCAATCATTCAAACACATGAATCTGTGGGGGCCAAACCCATTCAAGACACGAGAGATATCTTGCTACCCTGGCTTTTACAATCTTTTTGCAACTTTGTTCCTTGAATCTTAGGAGCAGGATTGTGTTGCAGATTGTCAAGTCAGATGGACTCTACATCACAGGTTGTTCTCTGCATTTGGACCAGTTGTGTGTTGCGTATAGTTTTTGCTACCCTGCTTTAAGCTCTGGGCAGACCAAACTACCAGTCCTGCCCAGATTCCCTTGGATCCACAGATAAAACAACAACAACAACAACAACAACAACACACACACACACACACACACACACACACCAGTTAATCTTAAAATGCCATTGCTAACTCAATGACTGGGCACTCCTAACCTCCACTGGTCACCCCAGGCATAATTAGATAGAGTGGCCATTGGACACTCCAACTGAAAACTCACATGGCTGGTTGGGTTTGTCTCCTGCCACTACTACCTCCTTCGTCGTCCCTAATCTTCTCAGTCCTCCCTGAGTTCTCCCTCGAAACTATAAGGGTCCCATCCCGTCCTCAGTCATTGGCTGCTGGTATCTTTATTGATCGATCAAGAACCAATTGGGGAACAAGACCTCAGCCTCAGAACCACGTCCTACAGTTGTGGATTTATGTCATGGTCTCTGTCTTAGTTACTTTTCTGTTGCTATGAAGAGACACCACGACCAAGACAACTTAAAAAGGAAGAGTTTAGCCGGGCGGTGGTGGCGCGCGCCTTTAATCCCAGCACTTGGGAGGCAGAGGCAGGCGGATTTCTGAGTTCGAGGCCAGCCTGGTCTGCAGAGTGAGTTCCAGGACAGCCAGGGCTACACAGAGAAACCCTGTCTTGGAAAAACAAAAAACAAAAAACAACAAAAAAAAGGAAGAGTTTATTTGGGTGCTTACAGTTCAGAGGGTTAGAGTTCATTGACCATCATGGTGAGGAGCCTGGCAGGAGGCAGGAATGGTGCTGGAGCAGTAGCTGAGAGCTTCCATTTGATCCACAAGCATGAGGCAGACAGAAGTACCTGGGAATGGTGTGGGCTTTTGAAACCTTAAAGTCCGCCCTCACTGATACACCTTCTCTAACAAGGTCACACCTCCCAATCCTTCCCAAACTGTTCCACCCAATACGAGCATTCAAACTTACAAGCCTATGGGGGACATTCTCATCCAAACCACCATATTATCCACCTGGCACCAAGAGAAATTTCTTTGATGATGTGGTGGTTTGAATGAGACTGTCCTCCATGGCCCCGGATGTTTCAATTCTTGGTCCCAAGTTGATGGTGTTGTTTAGGAGGTTCAGGAGGTCTCATTGGAGGGAGTATGTCACTGAAGCTAGTCTTCAAGGGTTTGTTTGCTTGTTTTCAAGGTTTCTCTGTGTAGCTCTGGCTGTCCTGGAAATCACTCTGTAGACCAGGCTGGCCTCAAACCGGGAGATCTTCCCGCCTTTGCTTCCTAGGATTAAAGGTGTGCCCCACCATGCTGGTAGCAGGTATGAATTCCCTTCTACTGAGTGGGCCTCAAGATCATCTGGATGAATGTTGGTTAACTCGATAATGTAAGTGGTGTGACTGCACCCCTGCGCTGTTTTGCAGGCTGGCCATCATTAGAGTCCACTGGCGTTGCAGCTGCCTAAGACGACCGGTTGCTTTTCTGTCTTGGCAGCTTACATCACACTTGGGATATGAGAGCCATTCATCCTCTCAGCATCTGTCTCTCTGAGCCATGCTTCCTTACTCTCTTGGTAATGCTTTGTTTACCTCCCAAAGAAGCTACACAAACACAAATCCTGGTCTCAGGAAGATTGGAACCCACACGTCTTCAGTTCACCTTCAAAATGTATTCTAGGGCCAAGTTTAGGAGTTCTCAGTTTTGTAAATTACACACACACACACACACACACACACACACACACACCCAAATTTAAGTATATGTGTGTTTTGCCTGCATATAGGCCCATGGAGGCCAGAAGGAAACATCAGATCCTCTGGAATTACAGTTCCAGATGGTTGGGAGCTGCCATGTTGGTGTTGAGAATCAAATCTGGGTCCTCTGGTAAATGAATATTTGTTTCTTGTCTGTCTGTCTGTCTGTCTGTCTCTCTTTCTCCCTCCCTCCTTTCCTCCATTTCTCCCTCCCTCCTTTCCTCCATTTCTCCCTATCCTCTTCCCTTCTTTTTTCAGAAACAAGGGCTTTCATGCACGACATGTGCAAATCTTTTTATATGTAGCATAACTTCCGTAGCCCGGATTGCTCAATATAATTTTTATACAATCTATTGTCCCACAGTTCTGTTCTGGGGCAGTCCTTTTTTATTTTAAAATTTTTCTAGTTTTCTGGAATGGGGAGCAGGGGAGGTGCGGCGAACACCTCTAAAACCCTGTCTCCAAAAACAGCAGCAGCAACAACAACCTAGATTGCACGGTGCACTGTACCACTTTTGGATGTGAATGATCCTTAATGAGACAGAGGGGATGGGGAGGAAGGCCTGTCCAGTGTTTATCTTGAATGACACCAGTTCGATGTTTATCTTGGGTGAATCATCACCTCTCGAGGCTGAAGCAATTCTGGGCACTGGCTAACCTATTGATTTTTCATGGCTTATTTTTTTTTTTCTGGGCTATGGAGCCTGTCATTGGACCTCTAATGTATATTACCCTCCCAGGAGGTTTGCCAGTGTGCCAGTTATAATGTTATTCCTTTCTCTCCCATTGGTAAGCATGTTAAACGCTGGCAAGGATCAGGTTGTTAGAGGGATAATACATTATTTACAAAAGGAGATAAATCATTCTCAGGCTTCCGAGCCTTAGCTGTTAGCGTCGAATCCCTCACGGTGCAGCTCGAGACCGATTGAATTTGGGAATTGCTTCTCTCCTTCCAGACTCCTGAATTGCATTAGAAAGTCATTTAGCCTTGTGGTGTCTTCATTTTCTCACCTGGAAATGGGAATGGCGATGTC
>JADRCC010572378.1:0-19450 GCA_019843855.1 Hylomyscus alleni | reverse complement strand
AGAGAGAGAGAGAGAGAGAGAGAGAGAGAGAGAGAGAGAGAGAGAGAGAGAGAGAGAGAGAGGATAGAAAAGTAGAGGCCAGCCATGGCCACGGCCATATGGAGAGAGGGGGAAGGGGGAGAAGAGAGGGAGCAAGAAGTAAAAGTAAAGATAAGAAAAAAGCAAGATGTTAAGAGAGAAAGAAGATGTCAAGCAGCTCCTTTTAGAGTGGGCTGGGCTAACTTTCAGATCCCAGGTAACCGTGAGGCAGGACATACCTGACTGTGGTCAGTTGATTGTAGGAATGGAGCACAGCGAGAATACTGGGAGCTTGGGGTATTGTGTAGTCATAGAATAATGGAGTGAGAGCTCGGGGTGTCAGAAGCCTAATGTCTGGGGGTGAAGTGTACTATTCCATTCCTTGTAGAATTTTCTACTGGGTCTCTAGAGTAAGCTTAACTCAGCCAGAACGCAAACTGCCTCTCACAGTCCAACAAGGACTGAGGTAACCTATCATGATTATATTCTGAAGAGAAGACACTGATAGCTCTCATCAGCAAAAAAAGACTGTCCACAGTATTCCTACTTTCCAGATTCCTCAACAAGTGAGAAAGTTCTTGGGTTCTACAGGCTTTTGTTAGACTATGGATTCCAGGCTTCTTGTTGATGTTGAAGATGAAGCAACCAAGGAAACTAAGGACTTTATCTGGACTCAGAAACAACAGAAGGCTTTTGAAAAGGTAAAATGGGTCCTGTTGTCTGCCCCTGCTCCAGGGCTGCCAGACATCATGAGGCCATTCCATCTGTATGTAAATGAACATGGAAGGGTAGCTCAAGGGATCTTGATCTAAACTCCAGAGCCATGGAAATGGCCAGTGACTTACTTATCAAAGATACTGGACCCAGTGGTAGTAAAATGGCCACCTTGCTCATGTTCTATTGCAGCCACAGCACTGTTAGTTAAAGACACAGATAAACTAATTTGGGGACAGAATTTGACTGTGACTACTAAATACTTCCAAGCCTCAAATTACTACCTCCTGCGTGTTATGTTATAATGATAGACTCCTGTTTTATGAAAGGCATTGGGTTAATAGCTGAATATAATGTTTCTGAAAGGTATTCTGCATGTGGATGGCTGCAGGAAAGTCCTCCTTTAACCATCTAAACTATATTGGGACAGGGTATCTGCCTGGGAAAAGTCCCCTTGTCACATAAAAACCTCTGTAATCAGACAATTCCCAAAGTCCATTCCAAATGTATTATCCCTCCAAAACAGGTATGGTGGGCCTGTTTGAATGGACTGACCCATTTGACTGTGTGAATGAGGTAGTACAACTTGTTATTCAGAGGAAAAAGTACTGAAAGCCTTAGTCGGACAAATTGAGGGAGATCTTGTGAGACAAAAGAGAACCTATCTCATTGACTTTAGCATTAATTCTAGGGACAAGGGTAGCCAGAGCTAGCACTGGAATAGCTGCACTGGAGTTATAGGAAAACAATTATCACAGTCTAAAGGCAGACATAGATGAAGACATTCAGCACCTAGAAAGATCCATTACCCACATTGAAAACAATGTACATTCTCATGCTGAAGAGGTGTTATAAAACAGGCATGGATTAGACACAGTATTCCTCGAACAAGGAAGACTATGTGCTGCCTTACATGAGGAGTGCTGTTTCTATGTTAAAAACATTCTGGAGTTATTTTGTTAGTCATTGGCTAAAGTCAGGGAAAGCCTGGACAGGGGTTGGAGAGAAGGAGAAGAATCCAAAAGTTGGTACCATTCATTGTTTTATCTTTCCCCTTGCTTAACATCTCTTATTTCCACCCTCATGGGAATCTTAGTTATTCTTTTACTTCTCCTTACCTTCAGACTGTGTATCATAAACAAGCTTTTACTATATATAAAACAGAGATTGGGGGCAATTTAATTAATAATAATGAGGTCTCACTATCAACAAATTAGGACAAAAAATCCAGACCTCTAGGAGCCCAAGATTAGCCTCCAAAGTAACTAGTAAAAGGGAGGAATGAAGACACTGTGGTAGCAGAAAAAACTCCATTTTGGTTTTTAGACTCCATTCTAGGCATTTTGTTCTCAGAGTGACTTGTACCCTACTCTTGAATTCTAGGAAAAACCATGAGATATTCCTGGCAATAGCAAAATAAACTTCCCATCTGTGGCCACCAAAATAGCAGGGTGAGCTAAGTAACCATGAATCATTCCCAGGTCAAGGTGCAACTTTTAGATGTATAGTCCTTCCTTATTGTTAGACCAGGTGCTGTAAACCAATCAGCTTAAATTTCAACATTACTTTACCCTCTTACCCATCCCTGTAATGATGCCAAGGCTTCAAAATCGCCAGTTGTGGTTTTTTTTTTTTTTTTCCTTTATAAACTCCATTTCCCTAGACCCAGGGGCCACTGTTCTATCCTGTTGCATCAGGAAGGTTTATGGCTCAGGCTCAACCTGATTAAAGACTCTCGAATACTTGCCTGAGAGTTTTGGTCTCTCATGATCTCTTTAGGGATATCAGAAACTGGGCCTAAGAGAAGCAAGGAGATTCAGGAGTAGAGACAGAAGTTAAACTTGGAAATTTGCCTTTTTACCTCAACACTGAGGACATAGAGGGAGTCAAGTAGTTTTGAGTTCCAGACTGGTTTGGTTACATAATAATTTGGGTTAAATAATGACAAATAGCCAGAAGAATCAAACAAAACAGAAAAACAAACCAACAAAAGAAAAGGACAGAATTCTAGTCAGTGACTATGAACTAAAGTTGTGTTTGGCAGTCTGAGCAGATGTCCATGATTCAATTCATACGGCAGGATAGTTATTTTGAGAAGAAAATTGCCACAGACTGTGAAACTAAAGTTGCATCCTACTTAAAGTAAAGCTCCTTATGGAGAAGGAAGGCAGTCACATTAAGTAAAAGAGTATATAAATTAATCTTTATTGAGTATTTGTAAAATCAACTCACTTGAGTGGCAATATTTATTTTGGAGGGTAACCTAATTAGACAAATTTTAAATACTGCCAATATTAGTAAGAATAAACATTCTAAAATTTGAAATTATGTACACATTTTCTCTGTTTATTACAGTAATGAGTATAAAAAGATTAACTCTATTAATTTTTATTAATTAATTTTAAATTAGAAATTTGAAAATCTGTTATTGGTATGTGGTATATACCTGGATCACATGCCAATTTAGACTTTACTCCAGGGAGAGAAATGTATAATCTTAGATAAGAATTGCTGTCTAATACATTCTCTGTGACAGGTATTTAACTTACTGCTAAAAATGTTTGCAAATATAGTAGCCCTTCCCTTGTAATCAGTTGCTATGGTTTTATGGTGCTATAATCTAAAATTTCAATACAAATGTGGCAAATGATAAAGTGATTAAATTCTAGTAAGAGACTATTATTTACAAAAGACAACATATGGCATCTCAGGCACACAAGGAGCATGGCTGCTTCATTTGCAAGATTTACTTCATGTCAGGAAGCAGGACCAAATGAAAACAATCCACTTCAAATACAAAAGGCCACACAAAGTCTAGCAACCCAATACAATATTGTCTCATTAAGCAAGGCCGATACCCAAATCAATCACTGTTTACAAAATAAAATACTGTGCAGTTTTTCTATAAATATAAAATTGGGTACATTCAAAATACCTGTTGGTGTACAACCAGCTAATGTAATGTCATCCTTCTTCAGCATGAGCTATTTTTTAGAAAAAACAATAATTTACACTAATACTAATTACTCATCTTGCTCCTTTTTTATTTTATTTTTTTTTAGTTTATTTGCCCTCACCAATATGTATTGCTGAAGACAAGTTTTCAAATACTGGAGAATATTTTAAAGTTCAACCTTAACATGGGCTGTTTTCTAAGCCTGATTTTCATGGTTCTGGAAAGGAAAGGATGAACAAATGCCCTATGGTCAAAGGTGGGATTGTCTCTGGACTGCAGAGAAAATTTTAAGTTTCTTAAAGATTTACGTTTTACCACAAGATTTAAGTCAACAATGTTTTCGGTGTTTGTATAGTTATTCCGAACAGGTAATACTAAAGTACCGTAATGAGCATAATGTTTATGGTTTAAAATGACAACCCCCTCTATTTAGAAACTGTCTTAGTTTTCTTTTTGTTGCCATTAAAAATACTTCCAAAAGCAACATGGGAGAAATGAATTCATTCATCTTACTAATTGTCTAATATGATGAAAAGCCAGAGCAGGAACATGTCAGCAGGAACTGAAACGGAGACCATGGAGTGTTACTTACTACCTTGCTTTGCATGTCTTGTTTAACTTGTGTTCTTATACAACCCAGGACCGCCTGCACAAAAGCCATCTCACACAGTGAACTGAGTCATCCCAAATTAATCATTAATCAAGAAAAAATTCCACAGACGTGTCCAGGGGCCAATCTGTTGGAGGCAATTCCTTAACTGATGTTCCTTATTCTCAGATGGGTCAAGTTGACAGCCATAATGAATCACTACAGAAACCACCAGTGACTTCATTGCCATGAAGTTAAGCACAAAATCTTCAATCCAGAGAGTAGAGCCTTCATGAAAACATCCCTCCCCTCTCTCTCCTGCCTCAGCTTTATGGTTTCCCATTTGTGCGTCTCTCCTCCTCACTCCAGTAGTAAGGCTGCTACCATACTCCGGATTTTCAGTGTGCATGTCATTCTTTTCTAATCTTTAGTCTTCCATTTTTACTTTATTTGAATTGCCAAACTTGATGAAAGTTTGTTTTACTTTACTACACACAGAACAGCATTTTGTTAATAGTAAGTTACTGAGCCATAGAAGGATTTGTCGACTTGTGTCTGACGAGTACTCATCACATCATGTCATTTTAGAATTAAATGAACATTTCATCACATAAAAAAAAAATCTCCCAATGAAAACTAGATCGATTTTCTAGCCTTTCAAAAGGGCATAGAATACAAAATATGCTTTCTTAGTTTCAGACTTGTGTTTAGAATGTATGTGCTTACTATATCATCGAATGCATAGAGGATGGATTGTTTATTTATTTATTTATTTATTTATTTATTTATTTAGAAAATACTTAAGAACATTCTTCTGGCACCAGAAAATTTGAAGTCACTCTTAATTTTGTAAGTGAAATTCTTAATTAACTTTATATTTTATTTTGTCTCCCAGCTTATATCTAAATAAGGACTGTTAAATCAGGACTTATCATTTAACAACTATAATAGACACTCCAGACTGGATACTGAATTTTATTCCTGGAATTGCTATTCAGTGCTATATAGTCCTTTCCTATCTAGGTCATTCTGAAATCATAACTTTCACTCTTCTACAGTCTGTAAATGACTTAGGTTGAAATTTATTCTATCATAGGCAGGGGCATAATGACAATATGAATTTAGTGTCTGTGCTTTAACATGAGTGTTTATTGTATTGCCTCTAATATCCTTCAAACAATACAATATCATTTATTCTTGAGATCCTCCAAATTGAAACTCTGTTTAAGACTAACTCTACATTTTATTATTTATCTTCAACAAATTTCAAATATCATGTCCTTGACACAATGACTGTCTTATAATTTATTTCATGAAATTGCACTAATTTGCACTAAATGCATTGTATGTTCTATGTAAGGTAAACATCAAGGATGGCTAAAAGTACATAATGCTGAACAGCAACCATATATGTGATGATTGAACTGATTTTAGCTTGATTGGGTTCAGAAGGAATTAGTGGATTAGGAAAAGACTTTTCTGGGTATGGTTATGAGAGGGTTTCCAGAGACAGACAAGTACTGCTCTGACCTAGTGAGTGAGCTGACCCAATGATGAATTAATACTATAATAGCATTATGGACAGCAGCAGGAAAGGCTAGCTGTAGGAACAGGAAACAAGGATATGTTAATTATAGCGGGCAAGAAGTCCCACTTTCCCCCAGTTCTTGCTACCATTTTGTGAGCTGTTTGCTCTGCTGTGACCTCAATGCAATAATAATCATGCCTTTTAATTTGTGAGACTAAGTCCATATTTTCCCTTTTCAGTTTTGTGTGTCTGGTATTTAGTTATGGCTATATAAAAGTAAAAACTGCAATATATTAAAAATCTCATACGATAAAGCTTTGATGATCTGTATAACTCATAGGACAGATTCTGTGATGTCATTTCGGTAGCTGAGGGGAGTTAGGTGTAGGAGTTTATGAGCAAAGCTCCTCAGGAGAGACCTTAAGATCAACATGGGATCGGGGTGTGGGAGAGTAAAAGTTGTTGATGTAAGGGGGAATGTTACCTTTTTCATTGTTCTTCCTGTCCTCTTAGCACTTCCAGTAAAATGCAAAATGTGTACAGCAAACTTGAAAACACAGTGTACTCCTTGGAAACCTTTACTATGTCTCTATTGAGATTGTTTTGTTCATAATGTAAATGTTCATGTAATATTGAAACTTGTGTCCAAAATGGCTGACAAGTTAATCCATTCACATTTCCAGACACAAAAGGACTTCTTTGGAGGTTCTGTGTGCTCACATGTCTGGCCTACTGCTTAAACCTTTGTTACCCATTTCTTTCCAAAAGAACACTAGAGAGAAGTGAGGTGGTAAGTCAACATGAGATGCTTCTGAAAAGAAAACAAAGTAATGACCTAATTTGTTAATATTTATTCAGAAAGTCATTTGGACTTTTATATCCCATTTTTCCATATTCCCATAAAACACAACAAAGACAATTCATGAGATTTGACACTTCCTTCTGGACATACCCATTCTTTTGGAAGCTCTAACTCTTAAAATGAGTTCTCATATTAAGAGAATTCTTAAATTTCCAACAGCTACCAGGAGAGTCCTAATAATTTTCTTGATGACACTTTACATATATCAATTGCTGCTATGCAACCCAAAAGTTTAAAATATAGCATAAAATTTGAGATATGATAGCTCTGTTGATAAAAAACCTCAGAGACCACAGCTTCATGTCTTTTCTTCCCAAGCACAGATAAGCTTTAGAAAAATATGAATTAAATTGGATTAATTTTTGTATGGTTTATAGAAACAAAAGCTTCTACAAAATATCGAATACAAAGAACCAGCTAATGTCTACCAGCACACTCTCAGAAGGTAAGTGTCTCATTAAACAATAGTTGATAAGTGCTTCCCAGGTAGAAGATAACTGGTTATTAAAAAGCAGAAAGATAGATAGAACCTGTTCAGACCAGCCTCTGACAGAATGAAAGTATTGTAGCTAATCTCCTTACTAACCTGCTAACCCAGATAACAAGTCTCGGTAGACCATAGTGTTTTTTCACCTTTCTATTCCCTGACAGAAGCCAAACAAAAGTAGGAGAACTCAAGGACCATAACCAAAGAGCTACCACAAGGCAGTGTCTTTTCATGGAGTGACATATGTATTTACTGTTTAGGGACATTTTTATATAATAGCAGTATTTGGGGAAGCTAATTTCGCAACCAGAAGTTGGTTATGTTAATTTGTTATGATCATTTGTTTTAAACGTTTTTTTTTTTCATTCATTTAAAGAAAATAGCTATTAGATCAAAAATGTGATGAGGATTATTCTTATCATATCATGAGGATATCTCTGATTGAAGTGGGCCTCATTCAAGGCCTCCTCATTAATCAGTGCTGGAGAAACAAAAGGCAATAAAGCATCTCACTCGTTTTTTTTTTCCATTTTTTTCTTATTTTGTCATCTATTGAACATATCAATGGAATAAAAGTTTCTCGGATCATATTAGGCAGAAGGGCTCCCATGTACATTCTCCTATATTCCTTCTTTGCAGCTTTCTCTTTGTTTTCCTTGCTTTCTCTCTCCAAAGAATTATATTTTAATCTTGTTCTTATTCAAAGTCCCCTTGTGCAGTCCTGGTTGGAATGGAGCTTGCTATGTAGAACAGGCTGTCCTCAAACTCAGATATCTGCCTACTTCTTCACTTTCAGGGAAGGAATTAAATTCCTATGCTACCAGAGGTAACTGTTAGAGCAAATTTTACAAAGAAATGTGAATAGAAACAAAAACAGAAATTATAATAAAAATATATAATGTATAACTTTTGTCCTTAAAACTTTATGCTGTGTCATAGATGCTATTAATGTAGAAGTGGATAACTTTTCTTCCATAAGGAAAGGAATACCTTTACTGTATCTAATTTTCCAACAGCTAGATCTAGATGATGCGTCTATGACCTCTTTCTCTGTATATTTATTGGTGTATAGAAAAGTTATTGATTTGGGCAAATTGAGTCTATATCCTGTGACAATGATGAATTTGTTTGTAGTTTCTGCATGTTTTCTAGTAGAAAATTTGACCTAACATTGGGAGCATGTGATAATAGAGATACATTTTTAAATTATCAGATGATTTATTTTTTCAAAGTTAAACTGTTTACTACTAATGAAATTAGCATCTCTGTGCTATTTTTAGATTATTTAGAGTTGATAAGCTTGATTTGTAGCCATAGAAATAATTTGCATCATTTAAGCTTAACTAGATCATAGGAATCTATGCTAAAATCTTCCCTAAGATTATATTGCTTGAGCATGGGCACATGTATATGTATGTGCACAGTGATAAGTAGAGGGATAGATGTGAGTCAGTCATTAGTATTGAGGTGGGGCAATATATTTTAATTACTGACTTGTTATTTTGATTATTTACATAACATTCTTCTAAAGTCAATTTTAGATATCAGTATATTTACTTTCTAATTTATTTTTACTATATATTTTAATATATATTTACATTATTCTGTCTCTAATTATTACCTGTCAATTGCCAGTTTTGTACTATGTATTGTTTATTTATGCTTTTTCATATTTAATATGCATATCATATTAAAATGAATATATCTAAGGAAGAGAATTTTCTAGTATAAATCTCTATTTCTCTTCTGCTTGCATTTTTGTCTTTTTTTTAAAGATTTATTTATTATTATATATAAGTACACTGTAGCTGTCTTCAGATACACCAGAAGAGGGAATCAGATCTCATTATGGGTGGTTGTAAGCCACCATATTGTTGCTAGGATTTGAACTCATGACCTTTGGGAGAGCAGTCAGTGGTCTTACCCATTGAGTGATCTCGCCAGCCCCATTTTTGTCTTTTATACAAATATTTTCAAACTACTTGAGTTGAATGTTAAACTAGACTCATATTACATATTCTTCCTGTGTAATGAATATGTTTAATTTTATAACATTATTGTTTCTGATAAACTTTAGTGAATTTGTTACATGATAACATCAATTCTACACTTTTTTATTATATCATGAATTTATTTCATTTTTAATTTCTTCATCTGTACATTGTGAACTTATGCTTATATTTTTTTAAAAATATCTTTTAGGATCATTTGAAAAATTTTAATTTATAATTACTAAATAAGTAAAATCTGAAAATTAGACCTAAACATTTATTATTTTGATGACCTTGAGTACATGTGACAAGGACTTAGATTTAAGCTGTCTAGATACTGAGCACAATGAAAATTCATCTAAGAGTAACATGATTTCATTTCTAGTTCATCATGGAATCAAACACCTAGCTCTCTCATCCTGTTTACAGAACTGCACTGTTGTAGAGTTGTTTTACCTGGCATTGATGTAGGGTGTGTACACATAGGCATGATACAGCGTAGCACTGTGCAGATGAGAATCAGCTCCAGAAAAGGTTCCTTAGAGCCAGACTGGATACCAACACTGCAAATCAGATGAAATGCTCATATTTGCTTGTTATTTTAAAAGCAATACCCAAAACATTCAATTTACCAAATGAAGATTTAGAAGCCAGTTGCTGTGGTAAAAGCCTGCTAGCTTAGAGGCAGAAAAAACATCTAGCTGACCTTCTTAAATGACCCACATTCTAGAAGGAAAAAGATCCTTCTCTTTCTCCTTCTCCACACTATCCTTAAACACCCATCAACTCAGAAAACATCCTTTCTCTTTTCTAGGTATTTTTATGTTTACTCCTTGTCAACCTGAGTTACTCTGCCTCTTAGCCTATCCTTGACTTCATTTAGCTCTTTTTTTTTTTTTTTTTTTTTTTTACAGAAAGCTCTTGGGTGCTAGGATTGAGCCACACAACAGCACAGGTTTTTCCTGTTCACAATATCAAGGTTCAAGTGTGATCAAATATTCTCTAACATTTACTCTTTAATTTGCTCCAATGGAGCCTGTGTATCTAGATGTCACCAACTATGCCTATCAAAGTACAGGCACTCTTCCATGCTCAGAATTTCAGAAACGTGGTGACAAGATAGGCCTGTTGATTGATTTGCCCACATGTCTAGTGGAAGGTCATTAAGTCATAAAACTTGAAATGGCTACTTTTCTAGATCAAGTACAACTTACTAAAATAATTGCTAGGAGGCAACTGAAATAGACAGAATCTTCTTTCCACTTTGATATTCAAATGAGTAATGTGAAGACTAGAAAATTTTCCTCAAATGAAATGACATGAGATACATCCTAAGAGTTTGTTTTTTTTTACTGTTGGTTGTCTAAAACACTGGGATTGAATTCTCTATCACTCTGTAACATCTCCCTGTGGGCATCCACGGAATTAGGAATGTTTGTCACAGCGTGAGGCAGTTTTTGCATCGTCCATTAGCTTTGGTTTTCATCTTCATCTATTGCTGTTTGGGGGATGTTGATTTTCCTAATTCCTGATGGCTACAGTTCTGTGAATGTTTAGTCTCTGAGGTAGTATTTTTTTTTCATGTGTATGGTGAACTGGGGAGCCTGAAAAACCTACCAGCCATGGGAGACAGAAAATTCATATTTATCTGAAGCCAGGAAGCCATGGTTAATCTTTGCAGACTCGGCAGCTGTTGCGGTTTCTTCTTCCCATAGTAAATGATCTAAACATAAGTGTGCTTACTGAAAATCAATATACATATCAAATATGTCTCCATACCCTCTGACTAATGGAAGGAACAATAGAGGAAGCAAGTAGAACACACTTCTCAAAATACAGTACTGGGTGTAAGAACAGCGTTGAATTAATGTCTTTTGATAACCAAACAGGTCAGGAAAGACATTCTGACTTTTAATGAAAACAAAACCTTCCACAGAAAATTGTGCCTTCCACTAGAAGAAAGTAAGCATGGGTCAGTGGAGAATCATGCAGAGAAGCTGTACCCAATTTTTCTTTAACCTCCATACATATTTTAGACGCTTTCTAAGCAACTGTCTCTCTTTGTTCCACCTTATAGGAAAATAATTAGGCTTACGCACTGTTGAGGAGGTAGGTGGAGTCTTATGTGTCACAAAACTTATATTAAAATTGTATGTTTTCTCCAGCTAATCTGCTTTGCATAAATTTAATCTTCAGAACCAGCTGAAAACCCTAAAGGAGTTTTAGGAAATGAAGAGGGTTTTCTTTCTTTTCTTTTTCTTTCTTTTCCTTTCTTTTTTTAATTTTTTTTTAATCATAAGCAGCTTTATTTCAGGCTTTAAGGGAGTAGCTTTTAATATTTGTATTTGTTTGTTTTTTCTCTTTGAATGCTTTATTCTGAATGTTTTGTTGTGGCTTTGCTATGGGGTACAGAGTATAAAATACAGAGTTTTCCAGATGTGCTCATCTGTAGGATTCAGCCTCTATATGACCCAAGGCTTTGTAGTAACTGAAAAGTAGCTAGATCACCAAGATATGAACTCTGTTTTAGTTGACATCTTAGTGACAAAATGCATTTTAAATCATCATTACCACGATTTAGATAATTTTATAATTGCAAATCATCTTTGGCGAATAAAGAACAAAAAGGAGGCAGTTCTTCTAAAATGATTTATCTACGGTTTTAAAACTAATTTTTATTCCTCAACACACATTGAAAGGGAGACCAGTCATATGTATATTTATTTGCTAAGTTGTTTACATGTGTACTGCAAAGCTGATTCTGCAGTTAGCAGAGGACTTTTACTAAACCCAATGTTGCCTTTACACATCATTTTTTAGCTTTCAAAAAAAAGGAATTATGCATTTACTTTAAATTTGTTATTCATCTTGTTGTGTCTAGAGATATATTCAGTTGCTGATTTTCAAACTTGGGTTCCTGAAAAATAAAGCTTTTCCAGTTTTCTTAGAAATGTACCAAATAAGATGGAGATAGGGAACACACTAAAAGATGAAAGTGTAAGCTGTGGGGAGAGAAATAGAAAAAGAAATAAGAAAGTGTCACTTGTAACCATTTGTCTTAGAGAAATAATTCTGAATTTTGAAAAAGTGGGTTGTCATAAGCAATTGAAAGTTAACAGAATTCATTTAATATTAAAAATCATGACTTGTGATATGGTGTCAGGATTCTGAGATAATATTAACTTTGATGACATTTATCTGTCACCACCAATTTTACATTTAACAGAAAGTTCATTTTGTCACAAACATTCGGAGCTACTGGATTCAAGACTTATTGACCTAATGTCAGTCAAATATGCGGTATTTTCAGAGCCATTGCCTTACCTGTCTATCTGAAATCCTGGGAAAAGGTATTAATACTGGACTTCATAAGAAGGTTCAGCAAATGAGCAAGATGGTTTGGTGGGAGTCAGGTTGGCTTGTTGGAAGCATTAGTACAGTCAGAGAGAGTTCTAGGTCAAGGTGTTTTACTGGCAAAGAGAGTAGATGGAACAGTTCTTACAAATTAGCAAAAACATGAAAAAAAAAAGATAGGGTGTACAATGTTGATAAAAGTGTCAAAACTGCCTCTCCATCTATTTGAGTGGCATTGTGATCCTTTCATTATAAGAATAAAGTGAAAATTAATATTTTTTTAAAAGAATAGCATGCAAACTGATGGCTTTCATACCATAACATATGAAAATATTAAAACATTAAATTTAAAATAGCATTCAGATGTAGCCCCTAAAGGCACCTCTGGATTCTTCTGTTGACAGTATCTCTAAGCTCTCTATCCTTAGAATACAACAGTCACAGAGAGTAGTGTGTGCCCTTCAATATGGCTGGTGCCATTGTCCTGTAATGCTGATTTGCTCAACCTTAGTGGCACTTGTAATTTAGGAGCTTCTATGCTCAGCCAGGATTAAACTTCTATTATCCCTCTCCTTGTTATTCCTAAAGAGGCAATCATGACTCTAGTTTTACTTTTCTCTGCTTAGACATCTGTCTGTGCCAGCATTTCCACACTAAGTTCCCCATCTCGTTCTTGGTATAATATGAAATAAGGTTGAAAGAAAGATAGCAAAGATGGGAGGTAGAAGGCTTGGAAGTCTTATAGGAATTGGCAGTAAGAGATTAGGAATAATGGTTGGGCAAGAATAGGAGCTGAAACCAAGGCTGCTAAAGACTGAGAGAAAATAAGCCAGTTCAGTTGTTGTCAAACATCTCAGCATTTGCCTGACCACACTCCAGGCATAAAACTGATTTTGAAAAGTATCAAGACGAAAGAAGGTCAGTTTTGACCCTGATGGTACATAAGTAAACTTGAAAATAATGACTCTTGGTACTATTCCCAGTTGAAACAGGATTTACTTTTGCTTTCACATGTCAAAACTCCCAGAAGTTCTAACGTAACACCAAGGATGTGAAGTACAATTATTAGTGAGCACTAGAATTTTGAAAACTCAAATCATAAGTAGTAAATGGAAGGTTTAGTGTTTATATTTATTGTAATGTAATATAGAGCCCATCCTTAAGAAGTATATCTCAGGTGCCCTGTCAGTCCCTAGCAGTTCTATTTCCTTTAAAAAATCACAGAACACTATATATAATTTGCAATTTTTTAAATTTTATTTTATTTTATTTTTATTTTTTTTTTATCGAGACAGGGTTTCACTGTATAGCTCTGGCTGTCCTAGAAATCACTCTGTAGACCACGCTGGCCTCAAACTCAGAAATCTACCTGCCTCTGCCTTCCAAGTGCTGGAATTAAAGGCGCGTGCCACCACCGCTCAGCCTATCATTTGCAATTTTTATTGGTGCTTACAACATGTTTCATTATCTCTAACACTAATCAGCCATCTCTACTCTCCCAGACCTTTCTCAACATGTACTTAGGTTCATCCTTCCAACTTCATGCCACTTTCTTGCCTTTTAAAAGAATATACTAAGTCTAGATAGTGCTGCCAATATATTTGCTGGGTCATTGAAAACCTACCAGATGTCACAGCACTGAGAAAAAATTATTTTTCCATATTAGCCATAATCTGTCAATAATGAATATATGGGTAAACTCATACATATACTAATTGTGTGCTCTGAATACAAAAAGTATGTATTCTAAAAAACAGAACAAAATCAGAGATCAATTATTTATAATGAAAATCTACATTTTTATCATTTAGAGTAAGTGTTGTACACACTCGACTACTCCAGTAGGTCTACAGTATCAGGGTTAAAACCTGATCATGGACAAGAGGCATTACGACTCCAAAGGGAGTTTGTCTCCTGGGGAGTTCAGTCACTGTGGCATCTCCTAACTTAGACATGTTCCAGACTGATCTCCGCTGAGTCTGTGGAGAGATCTGCGTGCTTTCTTTATTCAGGCAGAAAGGTGCCCTAAGAAATATTTTGTATTGGCTAAAACTGAGTTTGAGCATTATTTCCTGGCCTTCACAGTGTTTCAATAATCCTAATAGATTTCCTAGCTGTAATTAGCTTAGAATTTTTACTAAAAAGCAGTCTTACCAGACAGGGCGTCTCAAGAGTTAGAGATAGCAGTTAGGCACTTGTTATCAGAGCAGTTTCACACAGAAAGAAAAACTGTTTTACTGCCAGTGAGAAGTTAGAAGTTGTAGGGCTTCCCCCACTAATTAGTTATGTTACAGCCAAGAAATGCTAGAATACCACCTTCAGCTACTTGCCTCAGACAGACCCTGAGAGTTTACCTTGGGGCTGCCGGAACAACCCAGCCCCAGAAGAAGGACACCACTGCTCCTCTGCCTTGCACTTGGCAGCTTGCTCTCACTGACCTTGGTGTAGCCATCTCCTGCCTACGTGACTTCTGTAGCATGCCCTGTTTTCTATATACCATATAAGCCTGATTTCTATTTTGTACAAATTGCATTCAGTTACACTACTCCCTTGTGTCTGTTTCTGTTTGTCATTTCTTCGCCAACGCCTTGTCTACCTGATTAAGACCCTGTTCCCGCCAAGGGTTGAGGGAGGCCCGGACTGGTCGGCCCGTGGAAAGTAAGAATGACTTTCATAATTTTAAATGATTAAAATATCAAATGATAGTGCATTAAATGTGACAATGACATAAAATTAAGTTTGTTGATTGCAAGTAAAATTATATTGATTAATGGCTACTCTCACAATGGAACCGAGCACTGAGAAACTGTGAAGGAAATCATATGGTATTGAGGTTCAAAATGCTTATTATCTTGTTATTCTATGAAGAAGTATGTAACTATCTTCTTGAAATTATGGTTACCAACAAAACCTGAATAGAAAATATAGCATTCAGCATTGACACAACAGTCAAAGAAAATGCAAAAATCAAAAAACTCCTAATCCAAAACATCCAGGAAATCCAGGATGCAACGAGAAGACCAAACCTAAGGATATTAGGTATAGAAGAGAGTGAAGACTCTCAATGTAATGGGCCAGTAAATATCTTCAACTAAATTATAAAAGAAAACTTCCCTAACCTAAAGAAAGAGATGCCCATGAACATACAAGAAACCTACAGAATTCCAAATAGGCTAGACCAGAAAAGAAATTCCTCCCATAACATAATAATCAAAACACCAACTGCACTAAACAAAGAAAGAATTTTAAAAGCAGTAAGGGAAACAGTCAAGTAACATATAAGGACAGGCCTATCAGAATTACACCAGAGTTCTTATCGGAGACTGTGAAAGCTAGAAGATCCTGTCATGTGACTCACCATGCTCTTCTCCAACATCATGTGCATGTATGCATGTGCACACAGGCATAGACACACACAGGCATAGACACACACACACACACACACACACACAATGACTAATGAGTAAAATGTAGACATAACAATTTCCTTTATGTGCTAATCATAAATTTCATTATCTAAAGCTGACATCAAATGAAACTCAAGAGTAAATTTTTACATGCTGTGAGAGGAAGGCAGGTACATATTAGTAATCTGTATGAAAACATAGACATGAACATTTCTTCCTTCTATATGAATTTCAGCTAATATTATTACATTTCATTTGTTGTTAAAGGTATTTCAAATAACAAAGTGCAATATAAACTCTCTTTGACTATAGCTACATCATATGAGCACTTTCCTTCTTCCTAACAATCTTTTTATGTATGCACATATTCAGAACTAATAAAAATATATGGGTTTTAGATTTGTCATTATTCACTTGGTATGTATTTGCTCCCTCTTTAATGAGCTAGTACTGTTACTAGCTAATGTAAGACAGTACACTAACTCAGGTACTTAAGGACATAACAATTACTATGAATTATTTTGAATCATTCATTGCCTTTCAGGAAGTTCAAACAAGGCACACTTATTCAACACTTCAAATTTGTGACTCCACCTAGTGGTAGCAACAGAAAGCATTAAGCAATTTCAGTTTTTTAAGTACCAGACAAAAATAAATTGAAATTGTTTCTTGGTTGACAGTCATCTGCTATCAATTCAGATATATTGCAACATAAATGGAATACATGTAGTAAAAACAGATATTTAGTGGGCAAGGGAGAAACAATGATTATAATATATGAATAGTAGAACAGAAACAGTATACACAAAACCAAAGTTTATATTAACATTTGTGTTTGGGAAATCCCACAAGATGAAAGGGTAAATATTTTATACTAAACAGCAAATAAAAAAATAAAAAAAACCTAGGACAAATGATTTCTCTTGACTCTTTTCTTCCTGAGGATATGAAAATTAACACTTAATTTTCCAGAGCTTTCCTGTACCAATATGCAATAACAATGAATCTCTGAGTAAAAGTGATTTTTAAGGTATGAAGAAAACCACTGTTTTCTATAAGTTTCTTGCCTAAAGTTTCCAGTGAAAATTTCAAAAATATTACCTCTTAAGTTGACTCAAGTGGAAGGCTATCTGTCTCCAATCTCTGGGATTTATAAGGATGTAGAGAGCTGGACGAATCAAGGCTTTCTCAAAGGCCCTGGTGAAAGGACCAAAAGAATCAAATGCTGTGTTCTTGCCCAGGAGTAGATTCGGCAAGGCTAGCCTGAGCGTGAGGCTTAGGCCTTAAAGAAATTATGGTTTCTGCTCCTGGGAACTCAGCTGTTCTACCTGCAGAGACTGGCGTCATCAGTTCCAAGATTGCTGTGATGTCATTGACATAGTTTCTGTTCTCCTTATGCAACACTGCATGATTAACTTTGTACCTTCTTTGTCCTTTTTCTCTCCTGCAGAGTATATAATATGTTGAACACCTTAAAAATTTTCTTGTAACATTACATAGTTTGTAAAAAGAAAGTCAAATCCAAACTGTCCTATCTTCTTTTTTTTAAGATTTATTTTATATATATATACATATATATATATATACACACATATATATAAATATATATATATATATACACACACATACATATACACTGTAGCTGTATAGATGGCCATGAGCCATCATGTGGCTGCTGGAAATTAAACTCAGGATAGCCCTGCTAGCTCCTGCCCTGCTTAATCTGGTGTAATACACTCACTGTAGCTGTTTTCAGACTCACCAGAAAGAGGGCATCAGATCTCATTATGGGTGGTTGTGAGCCACCATGAGGTTGCTGGGATCCGAACTCAGGACCTTTGGAAGAGCAGTCAGTGCTCTTACCCGCTGAACCATCTTGCCAGCCCTGTCCTATCTTTTTGACTTCTGATCTCCTGGTCCTCTCTCTCAGGACCTGTCATTGAAGATCAACCTATTGGTCTAGGTAACAAGGAGAAACTTAAGAGAGATTGCTGTAGTAGAAACGTACTCCAAGCCCTTTTTAAAAGACAAAGATAGCTAAGTTCCAAGAGTAGTGATCTCAATTTGTATGAGTGATATATAAGAGACAAACCTAGCTGCATTTTTATCAGTATTTATTTTCAGTGTGACACAAGAAAGAATTTCAGATAATAATCACATACTATCTACTATAAATGAGAAAAACTAGTAGACCTAATGAACCTGAAAAAACATAACATGGGTCGATTCACATGATTTATGTAAAGTTCATACTGTGTAGCCCACTTCTCTTCACTGTGAAAATCTAGTGGTGGTTTGATTAGGTTTGGTCTCCATAAACTCATGTTTGAAAGCTTGGCCCATTGGGGAGTGGCACTATTAGGAAATGGGGCTTTGAGTAGGTGTTAAATGAAGTGTGTCAATGTTAGAATGGGCTTTGAGATCTCCTATGCTCCAGCTCCTATTGTGGAATTATAGTCTTCTCCTGGCTGCCTGTGGAATAAGATGTAGGACTATTGGCTCCTCATGTACCATGTATGCCTGGATGCTGGCATGCTTCCCACAATGGCATGACAATGATGGACTAAACCTCTGAAACTCTAAGCCAGTTCCAATGAAATATTTTCCTTTATAAAAGTTGCCTTGGTCATGATGTCTTTTCATAGCAATGGAAACCTTTAGAAAAGATTCTACTTAGGCTGCCCTTCACTATAGTCTGAATCTTAAAAGACAGTGCCTGGAAAATCCATTCTTCAAAGAACTTATCTCAAATACTCTAAACAGTTAGATAATATTTTTTTAATTTAGCTTTGAATTTATGAATTTGACAATAAGTACAGATTCCTAGCCTAGCCTCGGGTACTCACTCCTTTAGCATGATAGCTTCACCCACATTATCCTGGCTTTCTCTTAAATATTTCACTCACAGATTCAATCATTCATTATATTTCATATTGTTGAAAGAATGACTTATAGTTCAATGAAAAGTTGGCCTAGCATATGACTTGCTGCGTGTTTATATATATTTTATTTAATTTTCTCATTAATCATGCTAAATATATACAAAGTCCTCACTTTGGGGGTAGGGGAAGAAACTTTGTAGATATAATTAGTTTGCAAGTATTTATGCCCAAACTTTAACAACTTGTGGCATAATTAAGATTTTCCTTTTATAATATATTCACTTTTTTTTTCAGGTACTGGTCATTTTGCAGTTATAGGTTACTATCGTCCTTCCAGAGTTCTGCATTCTGTTGAATTACTCCACTCTTATCAGTACTTAATTTTGCCCTTTTGAATTAGTTCTCGCTACTACTGAACACAGTGATATGTCTGACAAGTAGCGAGACAAAGCTGTTTGTGGAAGTCTATAAAGGAACTGGAAAACTTTAGGCTAGGATGTTCAGGTTGAACGTGAAAGAACAACTACAGTGCTGTACAAAGCTAGGGTAGGAAGATGAAAATGAGTGGGCAGGAAGTCATCAGTAGTTGATCAAATATTCTGTATGAAATCAAGCTGGGGCTCTTAAAGAGTTATGGCCTGAGAAGAAAGGCCCTGTCTTTG